>VWPU01006180.1:0-169631 GCA_013398955.1 Callaeas wilsoni
TCCCGGCCCCGCACCCCGGCCCCACCTGCCGCCTCCCGGAGCGGGGTTCCGGCGCGGCCCCGCTGCGGACATGGAGGGCTCGGGGGGTGCGAGGAGCCTGAGGCTCGCACAGACGGCGGGGATTAGGCTGCGGAGATCGTGGATGGTCTCTGAGGATGGCAGGCATCCAGAAAGGGACAGGATCTACCTGGACGGGGCAGCAGAACCGTCATTGTCCACAAGCTGGGCAAGCTGGTGTGTAGAGATTTACACTGGGAATGAAGAGGAGAGGCGGTGGAGAGAAGAAAGAGAAGGCCATCAGCAAGGTGCAGGGGTTGTGGACAGGCTTTTTACCTCATCTCCAGGGTCCAAGGCCAGGGTGAATGGACTTTGAGCAACTTGGTCTAGTGGGTGGCATCCCTGCCCATAGTGAGTTTGGAATTAGATGATCTTAAAGGGCTCTTCTAACCCAAATCATTCTATGTTTCTGTGAATTTTAAGCAAAGGGTGCAGGGTGACAGGCGCAGGAGACAACTTGGAAACAACGAAACCGGCTGGATGGGCCCTGCCTGTGGCACACACACATCAGTGCTGAGAGGGTGGCACACAGGGAAGCTCTCATGCCCTTTGGGGAATCAGCACAAGGAAGGCTGGGTCCAAAGTGCCTACATCTGCAGCATGAGGAGCAGGCAGGGCTGTGGTTTAGCTGCACAGACAAGTGGTGGGATGGCTCACACAAATGGAGTGCTGCAATGGAAGGGTACAGGCCCTTAAGGATGGGCTGGGCTGGTAAGGAGGAAGATTTGCCCTTTATGTGTGAGAACAGCAGGGATGCACAGAGCTCTGCCTGCAGACACGTGATGACTGCTGAGAACCTTCTTCAAGCAACTGGAAGAAGTCTCAAGATTGTAGGCCCTAGTCCTCATAGGAGATGTTAACCACCCCATTATCTGATGAAGTGACAATATGCTAGGTTCCTTGTTGTACTGAGGAACACAGAACTGGACACAGCACTCCAGGTGTGGCTCACCAAAGCTGAATAAAGGTGCAGAATCACTTCGACCTCCTGGCAAGACTTTCCTTAATGCAGCCCAGGATATCATTGCTCTTCTTTGCTGCAAGGGCAGGTTGCTGGTTCATGTCCAGTCTGGTGTCCACCAGGACCCCCAGGTCCTTCTCTGCAGAGCTGCTTTCTAACCGGGTGGCCTAAGGCACACACTGGTGCATGAGGTTGTCTTTCCTCAGGTGCAAGACTTCTTCTAGTTGAATTTCAGGAGATTCCTGCCAGCCCATTTCTCCAGCCTGTTGGGGTCCCTCTGAGTGGCAACACGACCCTCTGGTGTGTTAGCAGATAGTGCTGATTTGTTGACAGAACACTCAACCTGCTGTACTTGACCCTCCTCTGCGGAGGGACAGGGTGATCTCCAGCGGTGCCTTCCAACTTCTGTGATACTGTAATTCTGTGATACTCAGCAGTTTTCATACCCCAAGTAAATTACCACAATGAGTAAACAAGGGAGAAATAAAGTGCTAGTATGAGTGCAACACTGCATGAGTACAATCAATATTCATCAAATAGAAAAAGCAAAAAATCAATAAGGTAAAAATTAAACTGTAAAAGAAAAAGAAATCTTCTCTTTCAGTAAACAGGCACAACTGATCTCCACTGCCACAAACCACGGATTTTTTCTCATTCTGTGCATACTTTCAGCTAATGGATCCACATACACAGCAGGGAGAGTTAAGGCTGCAGGGATAATCATTTCAGAGTTGTTAGGTGAGTTGCCTTCAAAATCTGGCATTGTTTCCATATGGTGACTTTCCCTTTATGTGCATAATACGCACCTAACATATATATGTAAATGAATATCTATATATGCACACATATACATTTATACATATATATGCACTCTCTCCTGGGAAGTGTAAATATGTCCTCAGGGTTGAACAATGGATATTAATAAATTGCCATTGCTCTCTCTCTGAGAACAAACATCTAGGAAATCAGCAGGAAATAACTAAGGCAGATGTTTCAGTGCTAGTATGTAGTACATAGATGCTCTCCTTACAATTTTTTTATTAAAACAAATAATGCTGACAAAGTTCAGGACTGTCTTTTTCACAAGGTGAGTTCTGTTTTTTTCTTGCATGTTTGTAAGGAGGTTAGACACATAGAAGTTTCACAAAGGAAAGTGGGGTAGTGTGGAGCTCTCTGTGTCCATAGTTCTGGTGCTCTTCCAGCTGCCTCTGGGACCATGACGGGGTACAGAGATAGTGGGTGGTGTGCAGCTCCTTTCATCCACAGCTGTGGGGACCCTCTGGCCACCCACAGAACCATGATGTGGTACAGAATGAAGAGATGTGTGTTTCCTGAAGCTTAGGTTGCTGTCCTAGTACAAGTTCTCTGCAGTGCTCTCCATCTGAGTGGTGGAGGAGGGAGACAACTGACAAGTGCCATGATCTGGTTGCGGCTCTCTCTGGGGCTGTGGCTCTCAAAGACTACAGAGTCAACATATGGAGCAGCCACCATTTGTCAACATGAGAAACCCTTTCCGCCCTGCCTGAGGCTTTCCCAGCCTCACACCAGGACTGTTCAGGCCATATTTCCCTGTCAGTTATAAGAGCCTCATCCTGGGCCAGTCATGTCACCAGACCCACTCTAACAGGGGCCACCTCCATCATTCTGCCCACTGTGACATGGCCACTACACTCTTAGGGCTTGGTGCCAGGAGCTCCTCTGTGGCCTAATCCTTGGCCAGCCAGGGAGAATGGAGCTGTGTCTTCTCATGATTGTGAGAAGCTTCCAGACCCCTGTAAGACCATGACAAGGTGCCAATTTGTCTTGTAGAGCACTGACAACTCTCTGACTGAGTGGCACAGGAGGGAGAAGACAGGAGCATGCTGTGCTCTGGTCACATCCCTGTCTTAGTGTCCATCTGCAACACACAGGAGAAGCAAGGGAGGAACAGCCTTCCTCCATCACCACAGGCAGGTCTTGGTTTCCTAGTGTCCCCAATCCTCCCTGCCTTCTCCTTTCAGGCTTTTTTCACCTGTGTCCTCCATGGCCATACTGGACTGGTGTAGGTCTTTTGGTGGCCATCCCAGGCAGCACCAAGATTCTGCTCCCTGTGACATGGCTGCAGCAGCACCAGGGCTGGTGCCCAGAGTTAGTGCTCTGTCACTGTGACACAGCTATTATCTTCCTCCATTCAAGCAAGATGAAACACATAAAAATAATAATAACCAAACAAAACCAACTGGTAATGCTGGGGGGGGAAATTAAATAGCTGTAGGAGCAATTTAAAGAACAGCAACTCAGCAAAGGTTAAAGAGAATTAAAAGCTGCAGGTCTTACCCACTACATAATTTTAAAATTCTTTGTGGTGATTCATGCTGAGATGTGTGAGTATAAGTGTTAATTCTGGAAGAAAATTCCTTGTTGAATTGAATAGACGTAATATTACACAGCTTTGGAATTAAAGATATCCGATGCCAAATCCAGAACCCATGAGTGGCTAATATGTTTCACGATGTTCCAGCTTGAACTGCGGGACTTGTGTCTTTCTTTCTCCCAAATGAACTGAATATTCTTTCAGGAACTGTCCTGTGCCACAGAGTTTGGTTAGGCACTAGAACAAAATCTGTAAATCAGCTTTCCTATGCTTCATTCACCACAGGCCATTACATCCTCTTTAATTGGGAGGACCAGAGGGAGTGGGCCCAAACTGAAACACAGAAGCCTCTGTCTAAACATCAGCAAACAAGTTATTGCTGTGAGGGTGTCCCAGCAAGGGCACAGGTTGCCCAGGGAGGTTGTGGAGTCTCTGTCCTTTGAGATACTCAAAAGCCATCAAGATGCAGTTCAGGGCAACTGGCTTCAGATGGTCCTGCCTGAGCAGGAGGTTTGGACCAGATGCCCTCTAGGAGTCCTTTCCAACTTCAACCTGTGATTCTGTGATATATATGTATATTGTAGATTATAACAACCAGAAACTTTCCATTATGCATCCCTATATAATTTCCTGAAACTTTTAATGGCTTACACGAAAAATTTCCGTGCTTTGCCTTAAGATGGAAAATGTTTTCTAAAGTATTTCAGTTATTTTTGAACACACTGTTATACAAACATGTAACTGGAGTGCAGCGGCTTTTTATGAGAGGGGGAAATGGAGGAAGTAATGTTAGGAAAATTTTAGCAGCCTTTTTCACCTTCATTAACTTCCATGTTGTATTCTCTATGGCAGTAGCATTAGCACAGTCTGTGGAAGAGTGGTTCCTTGGAATAGAGGGAGGTAACAGGTATGGCAGAGGCTTGATTCCTTAAACTGAAGCAGGAGATCAGGCATCTCAAGAAGGTAGTGGAGGTAATGTGTAGTGGGAGGGTTGGAGCACGATCTTGGGTGCTCCTGCCCATCCTGAATTTCAGCTCTGTGGAACAGGTTGCACTCCCACCACATGACTCATGTCAAGGAGACAGGATTCAGCCACTGTTTTCACAGTGAGACTGTCTCTGTCTTGCACTCCAACACACATGGTAAAGCACTTCTCATAGTCTTTTCATGGAGAAACCTTTGATGCTGGAAGCATTGCCTTCACTGTTGACTAAAAGCTGGTAAGAGCACCAGAACTATACCTTATATTGTCTCTGTGTGCTGTCTGCTCCAGTATGCCTAAATCATAAGCCACTAAAATACTTCGGCTTGTTCATGATCTTTAAAGATATCCTGAAGATGACAGCTGCATCTTCTCAGGTTTCTGTTGGCCTTGAGCATGCACCTACTCCTGGTGTGAGCCCAGGATTGTTCCTGGGTCATCTCTGCCCTGCAGTCACCCAGCATTTCTGAACACTTCCCAAAAGCAGGACCCACAGTGCCCTTGGGCACATGCGAAATGTTGCAGAGATAGGGATGGGAAAGGGAAAAAACGGAACGTAGTAGCTTGGAGGAAGGATAAATGCAGTGATGTGGGAGCAGCAGTTGCCCAAAAGGAGAAGCAAGAGCAGGAAGAGGCAAGCAACGGAACAGAGGGCAGAGCTACAGAAATTCAGGAAGGTAAAGCCAAAAGCCCCAAGCAATAGAAACAGGAAAGTTTATAAGCAGTAGACATTCTTGTTCAGATCTTGCAGAGTTGAGGTGAATTGTCCCCTGCTGTACGACAGCCGCTCATCAAAGCTGCTCTATCACTGCCTTCCTCATCTGGGCTCAGATTAAGATGAGGACAGGGAGAGATCATCAGTGACTCACAGGTGAAACAGACTCCTCTTGGGGAAAATTAATTTTGTAACAAAAAAAATTAAAGTCGTATAATGAGAAATAAAATAAAATTTGAAAACACCTTCCCCAAAACTCTCCCTTCTTTTGGAGCTCATCTTTACTCCTGGTTTCTCTACCTCCTCCTCTCCAGTGGCACCGGAGAAAGAGGGATGGGGGCTGTGGTAAATTCATCACGTTATGTCTCTACTGCTCCTTCCTCTTGTTGGGTCACTCCCATGGGAGACAGTCCTCCACAAACTTCTCCAACAGGAGTCCTTCGCACAGGGTGCAGTTCTTTGTGAACAGCTCCAGCCTGAGTCTCTTCTATGGGGTACAGCCCTTCAGGAACAGCCTGCTCTAGGCAGTCCTGCCTAATCCAGAGTGGCCTCCCCTCTCCATGAGGCCACAGGTGCTTCCTGGAGCCTTCTCCAGCACGGGCTTCCCATGGGGTCACAGATTCCTTTGGGCATCCCCCTGCTCCAGTCTGGGGTTCTGCACAGGCTGCAGGTGGATCTCTGCTCCACTGTGGAGCTCCATGGGCTGCAGGGGCACAGCTGCCTCAGCATGGTCTGTACCACAGGCTGCAGGGGAATCTCTGCTGCACTGTCTGGAGGACCTCCTCCCCCTCCTTCTGCACTGACCTTGGTGTCTGTAGGGCTGTTCCTCTCATACATTTTCACTTTTCTCTCTGCTGCTGTTGTGCATGTTTTTTTCGTCCCTTCTCAACTATGTGTTGTGGTTTAGGACTGGTATTCTCCAATTCAGTAACTGTGCTAAAACCACACCACTACTCGCTCCCCCTTCCTCTCCCCCTTCCTGCTCCAGAAGGATGGAGTTGAGAATTGGAGGCACAAAAGTGGAATATCACAGCTTGAGATAAGAACTATTAACTGGAAACAACAATGAGATAAGAGAACAAACAGTAACAACAACGATATTAGTAACAAAAAGCATGAGGCGAAGAAATTATTTACATGGAAAGCTGGCAGCAAATACTGACCAGCTCTTCCTCACTACATTTTCTCCTCCCTGGAAAAGGATGCTCTTCTTCTTCAAACGGAGAGAGTGTCTTTACCCATCCCTGGCAATGACATGAGGTGGTATTGAATAAAATCAGTGTCTGGCCATGCCCCCTCAGCCATGCTTCCTCTCAGCTATTGCAAACAATTAACCCTGTCCTTGGCTGAAACCAGGACACCGTTACCCCAGAGGTGCCACCACTGTCACTGATGGGCTCAGCCTTTGCCAGAGGTGGGCCTGCCTTGGAGCCAGATGCCATTGGCTCTGTTGCATACAGGGGAAGCTTCTGAGCGGTTTCTGATAGAAGCCACCCCTGTAGCCCCCTTCAAAAGTCTTGCTATGCCAACTCAATACAAACGAACATAAATTTCCTGTTATTAGATAATTCCCTATTGTTTTGATATTCTGGAAATAGCTGAAAAAATGTGTTAATTCTGCTGCAGTATTAATCACTGCCACAATACATTCTGTCAAAGATAATAGAATTATGCTCCTGCAGTTTCAGAAGTGGCAGGTGAAATTATTGTCTAATCTCTGGTGATGCCAAAGGGTGGCATTTGGCCTTATTGTAGAGTGCTGTCTCAGGATGCAGGGTATTCCAGATAGTTTATGCAAATTTCCAGTGTACAAGTCAGAAAAGGTATACTTAAAGTTAGGCAATGTCAACATATCCTCAAGAGCACTATTTTCTTTTTACACATTGGTATGCTCTGTTACAACGCCAAAGACCCACAGTGCTAGTTCTCCTGCATTTCTTATGCAGTAAATACCTTGGTACCATGGTGCAGTGAAATGAGATGCTGTAGCTAAGTGGTTAAGGAAATGTGCAATATATCCAGCAATGTCAGCGTGTGCCCTTGCTCTCCATGAGTTCTTATTATGAGTGTTAGCTTCCTTTTACCTAACCAAAGCAGCTAGGAAAAGCTTTCCTCTTCATTTCAGCTGGGGAATCAAAGAGCACTGAATTTTTTGTTAGCCACATTGTTCTTTTATCTGCCAGTGGCTACTGAAATTGGAAATATTACGCATCATAACACAGCAGGCCGTATAGCCCCAGGTGAACATACAGCCACCACTGTGAGTCTGTGTATTGTTTTTATTACCAGGCTGTCTTGAAGAGCTGGTCTTATATCTGTCAGCTGCCAGGGACCTCGGGTGATAATGACTTGAACTTTGTGGGTTTCTTATTAAAAGCCTTTGGCACTCAGAAGGTCTTTTTGCATTTAATTGATATTTTATCAAATTTCTCCCATCAAATATTGCTGATTTGTCTTATTGAATTGGCTACTGATGAAATCACACAGTTTTCGAAATGCAAAAAACAAAATGTGTGGTGGTCTTTTCAGTACTGTATGTATATTGAGAACTCTGGTATCTGGTAGCATGCATCGTAGATATCAGTGAAAATTTCTTCAATCTGTCTATACTAATAAATAAAACAAGGCCACAGACCACTGTCATAGTCCTATGCATATGGCCCAAGGGCCTTATGGGCATCCTCTGACCCCTGTAACTTCTCTTAACTTTTAAAAATTACTATTTTTATATTTAATTTCTTTTTTTTTACTTGTAGGGTGTGAAAGGACATGAAGACTGGTATCTACCAGAGTAATGTTTTTATAGCATGAAGCTGTGGGAATGTGTTGCATGAAGTGTCTTGTGGCAAGAGGAGTGTTTGAGGGTACAGCGCTGACTGCCGCAAAGTTAAGTGTAGGGTGGGGGACACCCAAACCGCTACATTCTTCTCCATGTGGCCTTTTGGGAATGGTCCTGGCACAAGTTATCCCCTGAACTGTGCCCAGTCATTGTCTTGGAGAACTCTTAACTGGGAAAGGCAAAAACCCTGCCAGGGAATATGCTAACAATTATGTACTGCAGAAGGCTGGCGGTCCCATCCAGTGCTCAACTTCACTGCTCGGCACTTTTTCATTTAACAGCATAGATATGTCCTATGTTTTATAGAATGTCTTTCAGAAATATTATGCGATTAGGTTATAAGCAATTATTTTACCTCTAATTCTTCCCAGTCCCCCATGGACTATATGTGAAGCTTTCCAATTTTTGTATTGCTTTCTCCAGTGCAAGACCATGTCAGCATTGCCACTTCAGCTCAATCTGTGGTGTACTTGCTCTCTGTTAATGGCTCTTATTATGTTGGCCTTTTTTCTCTTGAACAATTCAGCAGTTCTTGCTGTTTGGAGGCATTTCTCTAGATCTGTCTCCCTCAAGGATGCCTCCTGTAAACTGGACTATTTTTTCCCAGAGACAATCCTAAATTCAATTATGGAATACCTAATGTCTATAAAGTTACATATATTGTTTCCAGTTCTGAATATGTGTTTGATCTTTACTCAGATTTTCAAATTTCTGGATAAAATGAAAGAAAAAAACAAAGCAAAGCAAAAATATTCTAGTAGTTCTCACTTCTTATGTAGTCATTGTACACCTTGTAAAACAAATGGAAGATATCTAGACTTCAGACTGCTTCTATCCTTTAATGTAAGTAAGGGTCTTCATAGAATAGCAGTCATAGAAAGGTTTACTATAACCATCAAATACAATATCTATTTACTAATTCTAGTGATGAGATACAAAATTGTGATGGCATTTTGCAAGAAATATGGAATCAGTAATAATTGGTTTAACTGCAATAGTTAGTGGCTTTATCTACTGACAAAAAGTGCCTTTATCTACGGATTAAAGATTGATGCAGATTTAAGTAAATACAGTTTACCACCTTTATACACAAATACATACATCATTAAGTACAGTATTGGAATACTTCCAGTGTAAATACACTTTAAAAAAGTACAGAAAATATCTGTAAGGGATGATTTCTCTGAATGTGAGATATAGTAGTTACTGATGGTGTGACCTCTTTTGTAAAATTAGGAATATGAATTTAGAAGAAAATATGTATAAGATTAGATTTATGGGATTGAATTTTTTATATTCTGCATTTCTATGTCTTCTACATATATGATGCTAAGTTTTCCTGCATTTTTCCATGAAACAGTGCTGTTACATCAATGAGAGGGAAAAGCCTTTAGGTATCTGCATAGGTAGTAAGAATGAGATCCAGAGGTCAAACCTTGTAAATAACCTTGCTGTGACCTAAGGCACCAAGTTGATTCAGTAAGAAATTGATTAGTTGATATTTCTGTAGTCTCATTCTGTCTGGAGTTATCAAAAATCTTGCTCAGCTGCTCCATGCTTCAGGCATTACTTACAACAGCAATGTCATTCTCATATCTCTTATCTTCCTAAAGGTAGGATAGTTAGAACAAAATTACTTCAAATTTTTTCCCATGGCCTTCTGCTATTTTTCTCTTCTGGTTTTACAGTCTGTGTTGTGGTTTTGCTTGCCTGTACAAAAAGAAAACTCATTGTTTTGCTTAAAACTGCACAAAGCTTTCTGGCTCTTTTTACTTGCCTTTCTATTTAGGAACCCTGGGGAAACTCTAAGGCTAATTTTTGACCATAACAACAAAAATCCTGCTTTTTACTGTAATAAAGCATGGGATTATCTTAGGAACTCCTGACTCTGGGGATTTAGTCCTTAAGACTAAGCAGTGATTATTACTAAAACTCAAGATAAAAACAATTCTGCTGATTTAGAATCAGCTCTGCCCTTTCAGAGCTGCAGAATAAGACCAGTAAGCTGAATATCAGCCAGCAGGAATTACTATGGTTTTGCATATATAGAATTATTTAGTTTATCTTTTGAGATGTCTTCATCTTGATGAAAGAAACTGCAATTAGTGTTTCAGAAAACTTCACAGATAAGCTCCCTTGCTAGCCTCCCCACACTAATTGTGGTTTCCTTATCCTGCATGCTCTCTTTATGTTTCACTGACTCACTCCAAGCCTGTCTTTACATATCAGGCTTTTCTGCTTCAGCATATTCCAGGATTCTGCCCACTGGAGAGGCTGAGCCTGAGAAACAGCTAAATGTACATCCTTCTGATGTCAAATGCAAACGGGAATGGTCTTGCCTTGTTTATTCTTAACAAGTCTTGACAGTGGCCCCTTGCAAAAAGACAAGGTTTTCTTAGCGAATGTGTTCTGAAAAACTTGTTTTGATTGACAACGGTGACAATACCCCAAAGGGATATCATACTGTAATGGAGTTCTTGCCTTCTTTTCACACAGAGCAGGAGTAATGTGTGCTGGGGCATCTGAGTGGATGCTCCTTTCTTTCTAAATAACTTTGGAGGGGGGCTGGGAGCAGTGTGCATTTCTGTTCTTTTGGTTTGTTTTTTTTTTTTCTAGAAAGCATAAATGCTGTTAAAACCTGCTTTGGAGAGAGTCCTGTGAGATGCTAGAAAAAGTGTAACTGAGATAGTTCTGTCATCTGCATGTTTGTCTTTTTCGCCTTTAAATAAAGCAAAATTCCTGCTATTGCAGGTTTATCTTTTGCAATATGTATTGGTTAGTTATTCTGGCAGTATGTTGTATCAATACATCATCATCAAAAGTGACAGTTGTGTGAATCTGTCACAATAAATGTAATAATAATTTTATTATTGTCTCTGTTATTAGAATGTGTTCAGAGCATGGCTGCAGCATCTCCACTTCTGAAAAAAACATTAAACATGAAATGCCTTATGACTAATAAACCACTGCATACAGCAAATGTATATGGATACGGTACACATATATGCTGCGCAGATGTGTATTTATAGTAACATGCTGTAATTATGGCAAAAGTTCTGTCAGCATTTCCAGTGTAAACATCATTTTCGGGATTTATTACACAGCTATAGGTTAGATCTCAGATAGAATTTGGCGAACGAGGCCTCAGCCTGGGTAGCAAACCTTCTGTAGATTTCTTTTTTAAAGTATTGCTTCATAATGTATACAAACACAAACAGAGACAGATGTTTACAAAGTTTTTGTTTGTGATGCTGTAATTAAAAACCAGTACAAGTTTCAGAAGAAATTTGCTTCACAGAAGTATCTAAGACAAAAAAATAAAAAAAAAGGAGGAAAAAAGTTAATGACTCACCTTGCCCAGCATAGTCTACTTTTTTTTCAATGCCCAGCATAGTCTACTTTTTTTCAGTGTTTCAGTTTTGTTTTTTCCTTTTGATAGTGAGGAAATATGTCTACTCTTTTCTTCTTAGGCTGTTCCAGACTTCCAGGAGTCTGAGAACTGCAAGATCTGAGGTACTGCAGTCCTTGGTGATACTGGAATTGCACGTGAGATCAGGTTTTCTGAACATCTCAGCACTTTGCAGACATGGTAGGAAATATGACATGTTCTTGTTGGAGCTTGGACTTAAATGATCAGATAGATCTGTTTTATTCTTGTGTTCCACCGCAGAAAATATGTCAAAAAAAGATAATGCAAAGCTACAAGTGGGTATTGTCAGGCTGACCTAAAAGTATATTCAAAATTTCTATCCTCTTGACATACAATTATGTACACAGAGAGAAGCATGATATCAGAGAGGTCATACTTTAAAGCGGAGTTGTGTGTAAAAAAGGGCCTTTGAGACTGGCTTGTTATTGTCATTTTTGGTACTGATGGCAACTGATGGTTTAGACCCAATTGTCCAGCAGCAGCCAGGGTTTTGTGGAATGTCTGTATGATGAATACCTAAAACATTAGAGCATAATTTAAAAACTTTGTGAATTTTTATCGAATATATATATATATATATATATATACATACAGTTAAATAGATGTAAAAAAACCTTACAAATCATCCTTTGTATAACTATGTCATACATGGACTTAATAATAATAGAATATATTGATTTAAAATATAGATTTTATAGAGTTTCCTTCATGACATCTGATGCACTAATAAGCTTCATCATTAAGTTTAATTGAAAAGATAGGGTGGAAAGTACTAATCTCTTGTATTACAAACTTTTTTGAATTGAAGGTTTTCCTGTCATATAGCATGAGGATTCTAGGACTAATGCCCTTTAACTAAACTAACACCACAAATTTGCTCTGATTAGCTCAAGAAGAACAAACAAAGCCCAGCTATGTTCTTGAGATTATAATAAAAGTTGCAGGTGCTTGCTTTGAAACTGTAGCAATGAACAAAACCACAAACAAACACACATTATTTATTATCCATATAATAGAGCTGTTTGTGTGTTTTGTGGTGATTAATCTCCATACTCCACGTTAGAGTCTTGAGATCTGGTATGTTCATTTATGCAATCATTATGAGTGGAGAAAGGTAAACTACCCTGACAGTGAAAGCTGACCTTTCAGTTATTTTCCTCAAATCTGAACTATCCATTTGTCAGCCACGGTGTGTGAACCAATTCCTTTCTACCTATACTAAGGTGCAGCAAGCCTTCAGTTTGGAAAAATTAAGGTGAATAAAGGTCATCAAATCTCTTTATCTGATTGTAGCCAAGAAAATTGCTGAAAGCGAGCAAGTATGCTGCAGGCACATTGGTGATTTTTCACAATGCCATTGAGTAGAACCTCCAAATTTGGTGCAGTTATAGATCATGCACCAGAATGCACACACGTGCACACACATATAGAAGGTAAATAAAAAAAGAGAAAATTCAGATTTCGGTGAGACTATTCCCTCACAGGACAGCCAGTGATTGAGGATTTGGTTTTGTTTGCCATTTCATCATTTTAGTCTTTCAGTATGTCTTATTTTGTAAACTCTTCCTAGTCTTGATTTACTTTTATACATTATTATTATTATTATTATATTTATCTATAGTTAAGCTGTATAAAGACATCCATAGAAAAGCTATAGGTACACATAAAATTAATTAGATTTACAATTCCAAATGATGGCCAACAAACAGCGTAGCAATAATCCCACAGAGGAACAAATTAACTCAGCTAGACAATAAATCAGAACAAGGAAAAAATGTTTTCTTTTTCACCTCCAAGAAATAAAATCTGAACTTGCCCAAATGCTTTATCATATAAATGACTCTTCAAAGATGCTCAGAAGGTCATGATGTTTGACCAAATGGTCTGTTTCTTTTTTTCGCAAAGAAAATAATTAAACACATCTCTAGTTTTTGTGTATGTTATGTGTCCCAGAAGGTATGACCTTGGCAGCTATCAAGACTCAAGTATCTCTGATGTCACTACTATTTATCACATTCCAATTAAGAAAATAGCCTCCTATTTATTAATTGGTTGAATCATTATCAATAATTACAGTTGTGCTAATTTTGCCTGTTAGCCTCTACAAGATGAGGGGTGATGAATAATTGCATATTTCAGCTGGGGATGGGTGACCAAAACCTTATGTTCTGTGTCAAAGTACAGGGCAAAAAAATTATTTCTCACGATCTAATAATAATGTCTTGCCATAGTCCCAGATAAGCTCCTGGGTAAAGGGATCATCATTTGCTTTACTCATCTAAGAAACAGGGCCCTGATCTGGTTGACCTCTATATCCCAAATTTACACCATCTTGTTTTGGGATCTAAATATTGCATCTCTTGAAAGCATAATGTCCTCCCAACATGGTGTCCCTCCCATTTCCTACCCCAGAATTGACAGACAGACACAGATATCTGCAGAACATAATTCAGACTTAATATATGTCCAAATACCTGCATTTTTGTCAATTACTATTTTGCGCTAGGTGTTGTGAGTTAGAAACAGGAGTCTTGGTTTTCTTCAATATAAATATTACTACTAATGAGAAAAAGTGTAATATGTGCTATGGAAAGTAATGTAACTAGCTTTTCTTTTTTTTCATGGTGGTTTAAGACCTAGTGGAACTACCGTGTCTTCCTATAATTTGTCAAATGAGCATTTGAGAAGAATTGACATTTAAGGCAAAAGTACCTCTTCACTGACCCAGGGCCTTTCTTTTGATTCAAAACATTTGTGGCAAATTTTAGAGACAAAATTTGCCAAGGTTAATAACAAAAAGTGATAGCCAACACTGAACTCTGTTTCTGTCTGCATGGATGGACTGCTATCCAACTGGATCTTGAATACAATTAAAAACATAATTTGACTTTGAAATCCAAACGTATCTAGCACCTTCCTCCCTAGAGGATCAAACCAGATGTGCCTTGTTTTTATCCTGCTGGCAGCTAAATATAATTTCCTAGGTAGACATCCACAGAAATTCTGTGATATGTTAAAAAGTAAATTTCATCAGGGTAAACACATCTCTAAAGCATTAGACCAATGAAATTTTAAACCCCATCTCACAAAGTTATATTTCACAAAAGCAGAAAGCAGTTTTTATTCCTTTTTGCTGCAAATTCTGTGAACATATGGTGTAATGTGGAAACATGGATAGTCAGAACAGTTAGCAGTTGCTGTGGTACTGCTGGCTTATTTCCACTTTACAAATTCATACGAAGCTAAAATATCACGCTGGTGACATATGCTTACCGGCTCTCCATTTACTGCCTGCAGCTATGGGCTCCTGTATTCTAATGGTAATTCTACAATCTGTTCACTGACAGCTCAGGGGGCCAGATGATATGCACACTACTGACAGGGACATCACTTTCATGAAACATTTACTTCTCTGCACCTGAATATTGGAGTAATCATATAGCGAGTCGACACACCATGAAATAGAGTTAGACTGAAGATTCTGAGAAGAAAATAGCAGACTGTCACTCAAAATAAAGTTCATTTTATACCCAGCAGAGCTAGGTTAAAAGACATTTCCATACACTGAAAATGCTTTCCATCCTTAAAGCTGCAGTTTAAAAGAAAAATGTTTTCCTAGTATTTTTCTTCGATGGCTCCAGGGATAATTACACTCCAAGACTTGCATTTGGGAATGAAGTTAGAATTATAATGGGTGGATGGGCACTGAAAATTCAACCCTGCCACCTTGTCAAGAGCACCACTAAACCACTCCTGAGCAACTTCATTTCATCTGCTGCCAGGTTGGCTGTGAGGTTTTGAACACATGAAGGCCATTTGCACGAAGCCATCCCTCAGATCCGATCCTCCCACCTGACTGAGGCAGCGGCACAGGTGCAGCTGAGCTTTCGGTGGTGGATTGGTGCCCAAAGA
Source organism: Callaeas wilsoni (assembly GCA_013398955.1). Lineage (NCBI taxonomy): Eukaryota > Metazoa > Chordata > Aves > Passeriformes > Callaeidae > Callaeas > Callaeas wilsoni. The sequence goes on from VWPU01006180.1 coordinate 15,250, forward strand.
AATGTACAGCCAGCATGGGATTAGGCGGCTGGTGCTGGGGAGATACATCCATGAGCAGCCAAAGGAGGCACAGGACTCACTGCGGGATTGGGATCAGCCACTCAGAGTGAGAACTGCTGGACTGTTCTAAGCAGGCACAGGCAGGGTGGGTAAGAAGCGTATTCAGGTGAGACATGGAAAAATGCATAACGCATCACATAAATGCTACATTTTACAGAAAAGGGTAATGATAAATTCCAAGGCAAAAAGGTTAATTTAGATACTAAAAAAAAAAATAAAAATTGAGAAAAGGCCTAAAAGGCCAGATAATATCTTTTCCCTTTGTCATTCCCACCAGAAGACAACAACCAATTATCTAATATTATGAAAGAGGAATAGAGCAGTAAAATAAAGCAAAGATTATTCCCTTGCTAATATAGATAGGTCAAGGATAAACACGTAATGTGTGAGCCAGCAGTTGGTAAACATGAAAATCACCTTTCCAGAACCCATATTACCTGTGAATAGAAACACAGTGTTGATATTAATGTATTTTCTATGTCTTGGTCCTTGTGAAAGTAATTATGAGCAGAGAGGGCACTGGCGAAGAAATTTAGACATTACTAGGCAGATGGGAGTAAAGTTAAAAGCTGGACTGGAAGACACAGAATGAAATTCTATCTGAAAAGAAAAACAATCATGAGGAAAAAAAGCGATAGTATGAAATCTTTCCACATTAATGTACCATTGAACATGAAGCATCACATTAATTTAGAAGGAAAACGCACAGAAAGCAAAATGGAGATTGCTGAGAAGTAAAGCTTGTGATTGCCACTGCTGGTGATCAAAAATCCTCCCTGTCAGACCCTGGTGAAGGTCCATTGAAAATCTGATATTTGCTCCAGTGAGGAAAACTGCCTTGATTATGCGCTGTTGGAATTATCATACGCTAGGACAATGAAGTCTGGTCAGGTATCATCAAAACAATGTCTTATCAAATATCCATGTATGTAACATGAATCTTCATGAATACCTCTCTAATAACCACTCCTGTGGTTATTTCAACCCTTTTCCAAATTCTGATTCTCTGTATTCTCAGTAGACAGATTGCATAAAGTGCAGTCGATGCTGTTAATGTCAAGTTATAAAGAGTTTGTTGTATAATACCTGGTACTCTTAGGGATTTTTCTCATAATATCTCATAATAAACTCACATACACTCCTTGTGACCAAGGAAAGGCTACCAGAGCTGGGGTTTTTTTAGGGGATCTTTCAGCTTGTTTCAGAATGACAACTGTCATTGCATTATTTTGGAATACAGGGATCACATGTCCTTGAGATATTCTGTGTCCAAGGTTTAAACAGCTTTCCTTTGTGTTGTAAAGATGTAGTACAAGCAATGTACTTTGGATGTACCGATTAGAACTTTTTTCACCAAAATGTGTTAATATGCAAGGTTTCTGTATGAAATGGCTTGTTTTGTAGAAAACAGAAATGTCTGGATTTAATTTCTGAAAAGAAAATAAAACAACAAAACTTTGAATAAACAGGAAAAAATATTTTGATCTAGATGAACAGTTATTTTTAAACAAAAATTTATTGGAAATATAAAATCTTTCTATAGTTGTGTTTGCATTCTCTTGCTCAAGCGACAATAAAATACATAGAGAAATAATTGAAAAAAATTTATTTTTCCCCCCAGAAAATACTTTTTTAAAAATAAAATATCAAAAAAAGAGACACAAGAATACTTAAAAGATTGAAAGATATCTACTTTTTAGTCTATTCCAACAATTCAGAGAAAATATATAGAATTTTCAACCACATACAGCAGCTACATTTTATAGGATTACCTGGAAAATTTCTCTGCTTATACAACAGCAGGGATGGCTTAGGGCAATGTTACCATGTGGCTGGAGCCTGCTACAGAATGTAGCAGAATGTGTACACAAGTTTTATTCTTTTATGGAACATTTATTTATACACCTCCTGTTTTTATTTATCCAAATTTACAGTAGTATCTTAAAATTTTATTGTAAAGAGTGTATTTATCTTATAATAAAATATCTTCTGCTTGTGTGGGAAGATGGAGACGACGCATAAAATCTCTTCATTATTTTTCCCCAATTTTAAGTTCTTTCAAACACATTGCAATACAACTATTTTCTTAGAATTGCCTGAAGCACTTTCTTGCAGTACTTTCTCTAGAGTGAGGGTGCCATAAATGCAAAGAGAACGGGTGAATGCCATGAAACTGCTGTCCCAAACCTGGAATGAAGGGTAGCACTGTGACTGTATTTTTATGAGGTAATTAATTTTACATCTTGATTGCATCAGACTTTTAAAAACTGAATTGCAGCTTGAATTTCAGGGATTAACATACTGAAGTATAAAGTGTGGGAAACAAGATATTTTGCTGTGTCCTTAAGAAGATTCAGGCGGAATTTGAAGAGAACACCTCTCTTCACTCCAGTACCCTGAGACACTGGAGGAAAAGACAGATTTCTACATGAAATACACAGACTGCTCATATTTGAAACTTTTTGCATTTCCTTCTATGATATGACACACCTTTTTGGGATCCTTTTGTTGATCTGTTGGACTAAATAAAAAGGAAAACATATGACACACACAGTAATTCAAGGGCTAATCTCTTTAACATGCACTCTTGGAAATCTTGGAGCCATCCAGCTCTTTACCTTGTTGTATCACCTCAAGGCTCCTGTAAGCGATGCAGCCAGATGGTGGCACGTGGAGGAAGCTTCTTTATACCCAATACTGTGCTTCAATATGCCTCTGCTCTGTATATTTGTCACTGGCAGTGACTTTTTCAGCTGCTTTCTCATCCTCTTCTTGCAGCACTGGAGCTTCACAGACTGGAATTGAACTCACTCAGGTGCAGCCAGCAGAGGCTTTTCCCTAATGCTGTCTGATGGCAAGTCCCACACTGCACCTCTCTCCTGAAGGGGAACTGATGGAGTTGCTCTGTCCCAAAGACCACGCTTGGCAGCTCCTTTCTACCTAAAATTTTCTCAGGTTACGCTTGCATTAGCAAATGTTTTGGCCTGATGGCTTCACATCAGTGTTGCTCTGAGGTTTCCTTTCTAGCACTCAGGCCTTAGTGCCTGGCCAGCAAAGCTTGAGGATGGTGCCTCATTGACAGTTTGAACTTTTCAGGCTATATCACTGCTTTTATGGAACTGGTAAGTGGATATGGCTTCGAAGAAGGCCACCTATGAAATGAAAGCACCTGTTGTTTTCATCCCATGGAAAATGTAAAGTAAACATTTTTTAATCAAGTAGTATTTTAAAATAATTTTCTAAGTCTTCTTTCAGAAAGGGAATCAGTGATAAGTACAACATACTTGGATCCTAAAGGTTACATACAAAATGAATGCTGCTCTTTATTTCTGCACAAGTTCCTGAGGCTTCTGGGTGCCTGGGTTGTTTTTCAGAGGGCAGTTTGGTCCAGATGCTTCATGGCAGAGAACACAGCTTTGACCTCTGCTCAGGGGGCAGGCAGCCTGTGAGAGCTGGGAGAGGACTGCCTGTGACTTTTGTGAACCACTACCACTGCATGGCAGTCCAGGCACCAGGCAGGCAACACCGGGAGAGGCTCATGGTGAAATTTGGCTGCTGCCTGATTAGGAACTCAAAGACATCGGCTGATTTCCAGGATACACTAACTCTGCATTCTAAATGACTTGTTTGCTTTGCACTACCACCTTTATGCTTGAATATCCTTTTAGTGCCCTATATAGGTCACTACAGATCTTTTTTGGGGATGAGCACCCAAACCAAACAGTACCTGACCAAAGGTATTGCAAATGTTAGCAGGGTTAAATGGCCCATCCTGTTCATCCTGACATCATGAATCAAAAAATACTTTTGACATGGATAAAGCAAGTAGACCTTTAAAGCAGATAAATACTAAAATATAAAGTTAAGTTAAAAGCAGGAGTGCCTTGTACTGAGTGTTTTATGAGAGTCTTTTTGACTGTTTGGAGACAGCTCAAATGCTCAGTTTGTCTAGAGTTTTTTTACCAATGATTGGCTGCTGATTCAGCAGTGTCAAAGGAGCCATTTTACAGGCCAGGGATTACTATGTCTCATCACAATATTTATCTGCCCATTTCTGCTCAGCTTCTTGTTTTCCTTTAGCTCCAGCTGGAGGTCAAAAACATGCAAATATTTCTTTTCCTAATGGTAAAATCCTGGTCTATGACATGGCATGTGTGTGGCACTCTTATTCACCCTGCAACCGAAAGATCTTTCCTCTTTTGTGCCTTCCTTTCTGGTAAGTGTTGGCAAACAACAAAACAGCATTGAATACTCATCTTCTTTCTTCCAGTGCTTGTAGCAGTAGCATGTATTTTTCCTCTTTCCCTTTTTATTTCCATTAGAGATTTTTGCTATTGTTTTCTCTTATTTATCCTCAGGGATACCTCTATATGTGGACTCAGTATTAATCTTTTTCTTTTTTTCTGACTGTACAAAGTGGATTTCTTCATTTTTGTTTTTTTGGTGATTGGAGAGTGTTACTAATGCTCATTTACTCCAGTTCCTGGTTCTGCTCTTGTATCAATGATAATATTTTCCTTACTGACAACTTCACTAAGTGCAGCATCATTTGACTGAATTTCATTCTAGGCACAACATAAAAAACCCTCTTTCCTTATAAAGTGATTCTTTTTTGGCAACACACATCAGAAAGACACTACAGCATAGAGAAGTCCAAAACTGACTTCTTCAAACACTTCTCCAACCAAATTAAATTTGCATATTTGGGTAGACAATGATAATAAAACAAACTAATTAATTGATATAAGAACCTCTACTCTACACATTTCAGCTCTGATTTACACTTCTTCATTTTCTCAAGCCAAAAGTTACAATGCTTTTATGAACCCACCTATTCTCTGCAAGCCTTTCTCCATCGCAGAACCAGAATGGATACACTTTCTCCAGCATTGCAGTCCTTGATTCAAATCATCATTTTAATGAGTCAAGCTAGGCTGCTCTAGCTACTCTGGACAGTCCTGTCCTCTATTCTGGAATTGATGGAATCTCTCGGTAGTTCCCCTTCAGTCAATCCCTTCACTGCTATGATTGTCCCAAAAAACACTTCCAGTTGTATTAGAGTTATTTACCTGTCTATTTACTGCTTGCCCCATATCAAATAAAGAGTAGGTTGCTGGCTGCCCAGCTTTATCCTGTAACAGCAGAATGAGTCACAGGACTGAGTCCTGTGTGAAGAAATCATCTCTATGCATGGCTGTTCATGTTTAGAAAAAAAAATGTTGTGCTGTCCAAAACCTAAAACTAGAACTGATAGCAACTGATTTAACAGCTGTTTTTTCTTCACATTTCTCTAGAAATTGCTTGAGATCTTGACAGAAAGAAGGTAACTACTGATGGACTGAAGATAATAACCATGGGAAGAAAAAGGAATTGTAATTAGCTTCCACTCACAACAGCAAAAATTAAAACAATCAATCTCCTCAAAACCTAAATATCCTACTTCTGTGTCTCTGCCTATCACTGCCTGCCTGTTTTCATGTTTTACCCTGTAATCCCAGTGAGGCAGGTACCCTGCGTTCCCCTCCATTCAAACAGTATTAGCTCTGAGATGATAACAAATTGTAACAGTTTTAAGCAGTCCAAAAGAAAACTGTCTTGTTTAGCCTGAGATCAGTCAATTCTGCCTTTGCTTGGAATAGGTCACCTCTCCAGCCATGGGCCTGGGAGGTGTCAGGTGCCAGCTCAGGCAGTCAGGGACTGGGCACTTCACCCTGGAAGGGCTGCTCCCAGTGCACAGAGTGCAACAACTTCACTGCCACCTTCACTTACTGCTCACATTTTGGCTCATCCCAAATGTGGTAGGGCCACCGAACTGCAGGAAGGCCAAGCCCCTGTGCACAGGATTTAGAGCCTCTCCACTGGCGTGCAGCAAACCCAGGCCATCTGCAGTGACACTCCTATCCATGTGTAGGTAGATTCCATGTGGACAGCAGGCTCATTTACATATGTCAAAGTCGCACCAAGGTTTTAATTGGAAATGTTAATGGACATAAAAATAGATTTTGTAGTAGGCAGTAGATTTTGATGCAGCAAGAAGTTAAAGTAACTCTGGGGCCATGTGGCCCCTACAGAGTCATCCAAATTCATTGCAATTCTGCTGATTTCATTACCAGTTTATCTACAGAGAGAAATCATTTCAGACTCTGGCATAGTAGTTTAAAGAGGAATAGCTCTTCTTGCAACCCTGTGAACTGATGCACTTAATTTAGAACAAGGATGTATTCTGCAATTAAATCTAAAATAAAGTAAGCAAAATTAATCCTAAAAAATTAGGATTTCTCTAAAATATGAGAAATCATATAGTGAGTTAGTCAGGTCTGGTCATTCCAGAATGGCTCCTTCTACAGAAAAACTAGTATCAGTTGTGTGTTTTGATCCTAGATTGGGTAAGATCTTGAACAAGGTACTTAAATTCTCAGTTACACTTCTCTTTTTTAATTTTTTTTTTCTGAACCGTTATTGTTTCAACAGTTCATACAGTAGATGGCTTTGAGGCTTAGAAAGTCAGTATTTTAAAATAACTGCTTATAATATAACATAATAATTTAAGCATTTAGGACTTGAAAACCATTCACTTTGGAGCCCTTGAGAGAAATGTTATATAGATGCAAAAATGCAGATGTTAGTAGGAGCAGAATGTACATATCCAAGAGCAACATTTGGCCCCCTTAAGTCAAATGAAAAACTTTCACACTTACATGCACACTCACAAACCCACCCTGCTGTGAAACTAGATATCATTTTCTGATTAAATGCTTATTCAGTCTGTCTGTACCACAGAGTGATTGCAATAGTAATAAAGCTCTGATGTGGCATAGATTAAACCTCGAGGACTTTGTGGTGGTGTATTTCTAGATAATTATATAATCAATAAGAATAACACTTATCTCTTACAGAGCAACTTTTATCTCAGGATTTTAGGTTGTAGCAGCATGTAAGGTTTAAATCTGAAAACAAAACAATTTAATTTAGTGGAAAAATGCAGCTATCTCATGGAAATAGACTTTCTACTGTGTTCTATTTCTTTTATGGAATTGAAATTACGGATGTGTTACTCTGTATTGCTACAGCAAATCAAGGTGATCCTCAGCAGAGCAAGCTGAAGAGGGAATGCAGAGATTATGGGTGAGGTCATGTGTACAGAATCATGGCTATCATTCAGTATGCAGTGTTAAAAAAGGCAAATCTTGGTTTCTGCTGAGGGACAGAGGTGAGGTGCAGAGAGGTGAGGAGCCTCCTATCTGCCCCCAAGCCCGGATTCTGGGGAGGCTGTGAACATCCTGCTGTGGTACTTCCTGAGCCGAGGTGCTCCAAAGTGCGTGGTGAGTGCAGGGGTGAGTGGGCAAAAACTCCTCCATCTCTCTGGTCTCTCTGGTCTCCCCTGTCCTCAGCTGGGCTATGAGCCATGCACTGAAACCTTCAGGGGGTGGCATAACATCACTCCCCAATGTCCTGGGAACTCGTCCTCCCATAGCACACTGTGCCCTGCAGAACAATCTCCTGCAGGCAGAGGAGGTCTCAGTACAGTCAGCGGAGTTTTCCAGGAATCTGGAACGGCATCAAGAGGTGGGCAGTTTCCTGTCTGGTACTTTTTCTTAGCTGATAGCTTCTCCAGCACTTCTGTGAAATTCAGAAATTTTATTTGCATGTTTTCCTGCTGGAGAAAGTCATTTTAGTGGATGATTGAAGGCAAAATTTGGCAGTTTTAATACTTGCAAATCCAAGTTTTATAAACAAAGCTTTTAAGTTATCTAAGTCCTACAATAAAATGAAAGGTTTCAAGTCAAAATTATGCACTGTGTCTAGACTTACTTTTGTTCTAAAAGAATAAGATAATTACAAGGGTAAAAACATATATATATTAACTAATTAAAAAGGATGAAAAATCTTTTCATTTGATCAGGTTTCTTTTTTCTTGAACTATTCATTCACATACCTTTTTTCCCCCTCAAAGTCTGGAGCACTTTAGATAACGTCATAGTTAGGAACGTATTTTGCCCAGCTCTGTTAAATAATATAGAATATTAAACAGTCTTCCAAGACCTTTGCCCTAGGTACGGACCCTTCCCAACTCCAAGTCCGTCTCAGGGTTAAATCTCATCTCCTCATGTTCTAATTTGTCCCAGGAAAAAGTGAGGCCCCTGATGTGGTTGTCCATTTGCCACTCTTCCATGGTTCTGGCCCAAGATCAGAAAGGGTCTGGGCACGTTTCAGGCCTCCACACTGAAACCTCTTAGAGACCACTGGGATCTATGTGAGCTGTGACCTGGGCTAAGAGCATTAATAACATATGCAAAATTATGACTGAAAAATGAGGATAAAATGTGATGTGATAATATAATACAATTAGGATAAGGTAATGTTAAAAGGAAATTATAAATGCTGTCCTCCAAGACTGAAACAAACAGTTCCATCACAACTCATCAGCTATTCCTAGGAGACATCTTAAACTGGATGTTTTGACAAAATTTCACTAATATGGTTATTCTCAGTGACTGGCAGAGATGCTGATATAAGATTTTTTGTGGGCCATCTGGTTTGTCCATTGGTAAAAAAAAGGAGATAATTTTATCTCTATTACTTTCACAGACCACTAATTTGCTTTTGATATAATTAATATTGGCTCAGCACCAGTGAAGATTTATTAAATTTAGGGGAAAAAAATCTCCTGGCTTAAGACACTGAAAACCAGTTAAGAATCAAGATTACAGCTATTATACTAGGATTTTCTGTCACTGGTTACAAGCACAAAATAGAATAAAAATATTTATACATATGGATTGCACTGTGTAGTGAAATTCAAGCCAGAAGAATTCCTGTGTGTCTTCCCCTGCCCTTTAAATCATAATTTAGAGTATCTAAGCAAAAAGTAGGTTTTTATAAAAATGAAAGCCCACAAAAAAAGGGAGGAGCAAAATGTGTGATTTCTCACCATAGCAGTTTAATTATAAAAAGACACTTTAAAAAGGAGGCCAGTTTCCAAGATTTTCTAAGTTGTGAATAGAAAGACTCTTCCAAAGAATGATTCCAAATTACGGTGATTTTCTGCCCAGAAGCACTTCAACAGTGGCCTCTCATTCTCCTTTGACTCTCAAGGAAAGAAAATGACATTCACCATGTTAAATTTAAGGTGTACTCCTCTGTTTCTCTCTTTTGTCTTTCTAGGAAACTGAGGTAGAAGAGCCTTTAAAATGTTATATGTCAAGAATCTGCTGTTGCAAAAATTCCCTAAGACTTCTCCAAAACTGTTAAGTAACAACTTGCAAACTGACAGCTTTTGTTTGATATTCCATAGGCAGAACTCCTACTAGCCTTCCCAAGAAAAGAACTTGTGGAAATAGAAACCCTGGTGGTTGGTTGGTTGGTTGGTTGGTTGGGTGGTTGGTTGCTTTTTACCAAAGGAATTTTGTAGCAGGGTCAGATTCTTACACTGCTGTGCTAAACTGCCTGTTGAAGTTTTGTTTGCACAGCAAAATACAACAAAATCAAAACTTCAAAAGAAATATGCTTGTCCCTTCATTCTGTTACTGCTATCTCATTTTTTGCTTTGTGAATATCAAAATAATTTCAAAAATTTGATATGAACAATTAATGAAAATACTAATTAGTTACAAAATGGTAAACCAGCTGTCAGGAGGAGAAAGAAACTATGAATATAGATATAGCAGGGATGAACATACAAAGTAATTGTCCAGGTTCCCTACATGCAAAAAACCTGTCAGATTAAGAATGTACCTGGAAAGTTCCTGTACACATTGGTAACAGGAGAGGCTGGGGCCCATATCTTGCCAAACACCAAGGGAGGTTATGAGTTATATCTCATCTGGAAGAGAGAAAAATACTTGTTCCAGTGTTCAGAGAGAATGAAATTACTATTTGGACCTGAAAATTCCCAGTTCAAAGGAATATATTTTTGGTTTAGGATTCAAATGTATGAATTTTGTGAATTTCAGGATGCTAATTGCTAATTAATAATACTTATCCCCTTAGTGACACAGACTGCTAAGGAGTCGAGAATATAAAAATATGGAAGATTTTTCCTGAGTGCCAAACACAAACAATGATGCCACATTACTGTGCTCTTGAAAAAACCTATACTTCTACTACTGTGATAGCTACCAATTTCTACTCTGGGCTATTTCATACAGATATAACATTTATCTCTTGACAGTAGGTGCCTGGGTATCAAAAGAACAAAGATGATAAACATACACTGCTAGCTAACTGCTGTAAATATAAATTTAAAATAAAGTCAAGTGGGAATGCCATTAAATTATATATATTACTAAATGACATGAAAGAATCAGTTCTTCTAATTACATTCAGGCTCACAGAGATGAGGGATAACATCAGAGATGACCATGAATGAAGAAAATTGATTTCACACTAGACTGGGGAAAAATTCTGAGAAGGAATCATAAAGAAGGTCTTGATACATCCTTATAAATGAGAATTTTCACTGAGGACAAGAGTTTTACTTGCTATGCTAAATAACCCAGGTATTCTTCACTGAGAAATTCACCTGATTTTGCCCTAGGTGGTTTAAACTGCTGTTAAAAAATGAGTCACAAGAGATCTGCTCTCCTCCACGTTCTCTCTAGAAATTGTTTAATTAATTGTTAGAATGATGACATTTTAATTAACAGTGGAAATTCTTGGGATTGAGTTTTCCAGGAAAATTCTAATATTTTTTCTGATAGGCATTATAAAAAACTTGCAGCTGGTATAAGAAATTAATAAAAACAGCTAAAATGAGGAAAGGCAGTACAACCACGATATCTGAGTTCTATTTTTTTTCCACAGACACAAAGCACAGTTTTTCTTAAAATGGAACAGAGAGACAGTTCTGCACAAACCCTAGAGGTAAAGTCTTCTGGCACACCTTTATCATGTAAATCACGGGCAACTGTCTGAGCTTTCAGGGTCCTTCACAGCCAATTTCCATCCTACTTTCCATTCTCAGCAATAGGGTTAGACCTTCACCACCAGTGAAATGATGAGGACCTACTCAGCCCTTAGTCTTTTCAGAACATGCATTTATTCTTTCTCCATCATGCACATTATGGTCAGGAAGAAGTTCTCATTCCTTGCTTTTCACTTTCTCAGGGGAGTGTTTTTTTAGCGGAATCCAGGTTTTCTCCTGCCTGTGTCCTTTATATTTTCCTTGGGACAGGGAGCATCAGTTCCTGGGTGTAAGTGAAGTGCACAGCACAGCAGGAGCCTGTACTTGAAAATGGGCCTTTCTGCTTCAGATTTCGGTTCCATGATCCCATTGACTGAGGGAGCTCAAGAGCCTTACGCTGCCTGAAGCTCCACAGTTAACGTGTTTCTGATATTGAAAGTTTTTGCTCATGGCCCCTCAGCTGTGAGTACAAGCATAGTTTTGGGTAGCAAGATGGACATAGTTCAAAGCAAACTGTTATATACAGTAAAAACTGAATGCAGCAACAGTAAAACCCTCGTTATTTTATAAGACCTTAGCAGCTTTTAGTGGTGGTATTTTTTCTCAGGGATGAGCACATTTAAAAAAAAAAAAAAAGAAAAAAAATCTCCAAATATCAAACACAAAGAAAGGAATAAAACAATGGGAAGAAGCAAAGTTTGTACTGGTTCCAAAAATACCAGTAAACACTGTCTAAACCCCTAAAAATTTGTTTTAATCATCTTTATATTTCTACCAGTTTCCCATTTCTAAAAAGCTGTTATTACAAAGACATCTTTTATGAATCTAGAACGCGTGGATTTTTCTGATCTTAAGGTTACTGACTTAAAGGCAATGACACCAGTTCATGAAATGGAGACATGAATTAGCTGCAGTCAGAAATTGATGGGCACATATGTATATGCCTGTGAAAAAGCAAGAGATTATTTTCTCAGTGCATTCTTCTTAGATAGCACAAATCTATTTTCATCCTTTCATGTTGTACTCACTTAAGCACATGCACACTGGTGACTTGCATTATCATGAGATATTGTCTGGCTATCTTGGGAGCTGGAAAGTACTGTTGAGGGAACCCTTTCAAATTCCTCAACAGCTTACTCAAGCTGTTTGAGAATGAAAATAAGTGTGCTTTCTGTATTGCAAAAACACTGTCACAATGCCCGACATTCAGCCTAACTTTGGTGTTCCCTGACTTCCAGAGCCAACATCTACTGGCATCATTCATCTGGTTTCAGTTGAATCGTGTCAGCAGAAAATATGGTCCTCAGTTGTCTTGGGGTGATGTGCTTCACATTCCAACTTCCACCTTGCTTTAAAATACCATTACATTTAACTTTTTAGACATTTGAAAGGCAAAAAAGAGAGGAAAACATGTCAAATCTGTGTGGCTTAAAGAGTATATGGTTTGTACCCACAACCTGGATTCTCCAAAGTTTTCAGAGGAGTTTATCACACCACTGTTTCTCTTTCTTCTGTATACTGAGCTAGCATTGCCATGACCAATCACTTGCTTACTTGATCTTACCTCTCATGCTCCAACTTATTCCCCAAACTTTACTGTTTAATATAATTTCAAACCACTTTGGGGTTTTTTTGGTTGGTTTGTTTCTTTGGTTGGTATTTTGTTGTTGTTTTTTGGGTTTTTTTTTTACCTTCTTGGAATTTACCTTTCTGAATAATAAACTCTTCATTCAGTATGGCACAACTCCTTTTAGGCATCCCCAAATGTTTGGAGACTAAAGGCTGGAGCCTGTTTCACTGTGCTCTCTTTTTCCTTCTCCTGCCTTCAGCACTGAGGTCTGAGAAAGCTCATATAACCACATATACTAATTATTAGCTAATTCTGATTTATGTTTTAATTTCATTGATTTAGATCTAGATCTCCTTATATAGAGTTTGAAATGAATGATCATACATAGATCTTAACATTGATTTCTTTTTTTTTTTTCCAATGGGACAGTACTAGTGTTCTTGAGGGTTCATGTCATCATGATCTAAAAAAACCAGTTACAATCTCAGCTTTAACCTAGTTTGGAGTAGTCTTAAAAGAAAGTCTGAATTCCTAGTGGTTTCTTGAGGCAACAGGTTTTCTGATATATTCTATTAGATCAGGAGATTTCTCCAAGACTTTTGATTAAAATTACATTCATCACTTCGGGCAGTATAACCTATGCTGAGGTGAAGAGCAGGTAAGCTGATTGCTGTAACTACACAGTCCACAAAATAAAAATTGAACAATTTGCTGTAATTTAGAAAGCTGAATGTGATGTAAAAATTTATATATTTTATTTGAAGGACAAATTGCATGTCTCTAATCAAGATTTAAAATCTGAATGAGAAGAAATTGTACCATAATTATTTTTCCATAAGAGAACAAAGAGGTTGTAAAAGCACCCAATACATCTCTGAAGATTTTGAGAAATTCTGAGTAGAGCTGCAGAGTAGCAAGGGAAAACTACTGATGCTGTTTATTTCAGGCTTGTTAAAATAAAAAGTTTTACAATTCACTGAATGCTTTTTTTCAAGCAAAAAGTCAAAGATACCAAATATTTCCATATGCGAGTGTTTGGGGTCCAATTTACCTTCAGTAAATTTCTCTGAGGTTCAGTAAAGTTGCACCACAGATGAATTTTTTTTTTCAGTTCCTCCACACATCGTTTTATCAGTCTGAATTTCAAGATTTTAACTAAAACAAGTTTTCATTGCTTTTAAGAACTTTTGTTTGGGACCTGAAGGGTCTATGTACTTCAACAGAAAAGACACAGTGCAGGGTACTGTCTTCATTTACCTTTCTGTGTGTAGCCTTTCTTGAGCCACTGTATTTATGGCGTGTCAGTGACAGACGAGCCCTTACAAACCTTGAAGCACCCAGGCATAGGTGCCTTTAAGAAAGCATATATAAAAAAGACAAAGAAATGTGTACTATGTGGAGCTTTCTGCCGTATCTGCCCAGGACTCTGGCAATGCTCTCAACTGATTCACAGAGAATGGAAATGGGTTTTTACTTGTACTTGTTAATTGTGATACTGGGCAAATCCCTTTATTTCTCTGTTTTTTCCTTTCTCTTCTGATGTTTTTCTTATTTTTCCTATTTGTTGAGAACATGATTGCCTGTCTTGACTATTTATTTTCTTGCCATATTCAAAATGACTGTGCATTGAACTATTGGAAGACCAAGAGCACAAAAGAATGTTACCATCTGAGCCAGAGTCCAGCAACAGCTCCTTCAGATAGGTGGGAGGACTTCAAGCAGTCCTCATCCATTTTATGTGTTTGGTTAGGGTGCAGCACACTTAGGCTTGAGCTCAAGTGAGACTCTTCACAACTATCCCAGTAAAACATGGTCATAAATTACAAATAAAATACAGTAACAGTCATGAAAAGGCTTAATTGACAAATGCTATCAAAGTCCTCTGTCCTTTGTTTAAAATTTCTTCTTCCTGTGTTGTGATAAACATTGAGCACTGGGAAGCCTCAGCTGGTGGTGGTGTTTGCGTTTGGAGCAGTCATTGCTGTAAAGACTTATTTAGTGAAAGGGCTTTTTATTTTTTGCCTTTTGATTTGCTCACAGCAGAATTGCTCCCTGATCACAGGAGTTCTACTGAAAGTGTGACAGATCTGAACGGCCTTTGTGACCATTTTTTGGCTTTGGAATCATGTTTATAGGTATGTAATTCAATTTCCTCTTGCCTACACATGAAGAGATCACATCACCAAGTTCATACTTAGCTTATACATGGTGTCTTCTATCACTGACTTTTTCCCTTGGAAAATTTGACTGCAAGCTCCTGATAGTGCTTGACAGAGTTGTTTTTATGGTTAAGTATCTATAATACACTCCATACAGCCCTCACCCTGGTCTCCTTTTTAACCCTTACAGAACCAGAGAGAATGAAGTCTTCCCCATGGCCTGACCCTGTGATTTCAACACAAATTGTTTATGTATAAAACAGAAATCTATGAACATAAATCACTGGCCTGCATTTATGATCCATTGAAGCCAAATTCTCCCTACTCAAACTGTTTCAGGGACAGCAGGAACCTTTCTATTTCCAGGAGGAGATCCCTGAGGAATTTGACACTTGCATTGATTCCCTGTAGTTTTCCTGTTCAAAGGAGAAAATGTGTATAGCTGCAGCCCAGATGAAGGGAATGCTGCATCTCTTTCTGTGAGAAAACAAAGAGACCTTGAAAAGTTAATCTTGAGAGGAAATAGTACTTTCTGACCACTTTCACAAAATAAGGCCTATTTAATCATCCTACAGAATTTGAGAGAAAAAAATGTCTTTAAGGTTATTGTGACATTTTCCACTTTATAAATAGATGGTGGCACTAGTTCAAAAACAGTATCTCTGTCTTTAAGCAAATCATTTCTGACTGGCTTCATAAGCTTAGAGCTGGGGATGTGCTAAAAGCCTTGCAAAAAGGATATTACCATTAGAAAGAAAACCATTTAGAAAAAAGTCTTGCATGGGTGAAATGAAAAGACAAAAAGATAGAAAGTAAAAAGAAGCATTATTTCTATGTAGTTCTCACTTTCTTCTGAGACTTATCTTTTTAACGAGATATAAAAATGTTTATATAGATTTTTTGACACACTGACAACCTTTTCCAATAAGTTATTCTGTGAGGAAACGCAGACATTTTTCCTACCTTTTTGTTGTTTCATACTTTGTAAGATTTTAATTTTCAGAAAGAGATGGGTTACATGTACGAAGAGCTGGAAAAGGGCTGGAAAAGTACATTTGAGACAATACCCATATTGTCAGTGTATGACTGCAGCTTGTGGAGATGGACTCATGTTGGATATAGATTTGAGTGCTAAGCTTGGGAGGTGCCTGTCCAGCAGGCACCAAGGTACCAAGGCTGGCCCAGTACACCAGCCATCTGCTTTAAGCTGTCACAAATTAATCTCCACAAGTGAGAGATTGTGCTGTGCTACTAATTTCAAAAATGTTTCTTCTTGGTGACATAATGAATAATATATTAGAAGGAAAGGAAAATGTTCTCTTTCAATTGTCTGGCACAAAAAAGTTGAAAATTCATAAAAACCCATCAAATATCCATTGGATGAAGTCAGTCAAATGGACTCTACATCAGCTGTCTTTGTGTCTCACCAGAAGATGAGGCAATATCTTGAGGGGATACAGTATGACAGAGCAGATCCCATAGAAGTAAAATACCATAATCTAGGGCAACCCCTAAATAATTTTCATCATTTATGGCCTTGACAATGGGCAGAACATGGCACCATGAGGATTAGAGAGTATTGCCTCATTGTCCGACTATCACCACATCCTTCAGCGGCAAATAGATCTCAAGTGAGAATCAAGGTTGTACCATATAAAAATTATAACCCTTGAAAATTACAAGCTGAACTAAAAGATAATGCATGAGCAATGGTTTTCAGATCCAGACATTTATATTGTTAGTTACACATCAATATGTACATTGAGAACAAAAGACTGAAAGAAAAATGAAATCAGTTCTTTATTCTTTTTCCACAGAATCTAAAGTTCAAAATTTGTTATGTGTAACAAATTTACATTGATTGTAAATATTTAGAGTGTGACACTCTAAATAGGAAATTAGAGCAAATTATAAGTACTAAAATACCAAAGGACATTGAGCGATGTACAGGACGTGATCTATCCTCCTCCTCCTAGGTAAATGGGCCCAAAGCTCTGTGCTATTAACCAGTGGCAAGGGACATTTATCATCTCCAATCTGCAAAGCACACTGTGCCAAAAAATTTGCAGGAGGACTAAAGAAAAAGACAAACCCAAGCCAGATCAGAAATCGAATACATATACTGCCTTGTCCCCTTCCCTCCCAGCTCCACAGCTGTCCCAGTGCAGGCTATTAAACTGTCAAGTATCACCTCTTCATCCCTCATTATTTCTGTGTTAGAAATGGTCATAAAACTCACTAAAAGCTTTGGTTTTTTCAAAGTAAATATGTTCTTTTTGTGTTTTCATATTATGGATTACTTAAGCCTAAACCACCGCAGAATGCCCATTTTAGAAATTACTTCAGACCACAGCTTTTTGTAAAGCAAACTAAAATTTACCATAAATTCTATTTTCCTTGATTCTTTTGATCATGATACTGGAGAGCCCTTACCCAATTGCTATTTTTCTTAGTCTTCCAGAAAATTTGCTATACTATAAAAAATTATTCCACCAGTCCAAATAGTGGAAGATCAGGAGTAAGAGGTAGATTTTCCCCCTCCATGTGCCAGAAGACCTGTACAAGGTACCATCTTCAGCATGAGGAATAATTTAGTCAAGGCAAGCTTTTAACTTAGGTGTGAGATACTTGACGATGAGGCTGGAAACATAGTGGAGAATCATCTGAGAAGGACCGTCTTGGAAATTGTACCAGAAGGAGTATTTCTTTATGAATGTTTGGAGAATGTGGGATTGAGACTGAGACTAAGCATGCTGAGAAGGAAAAATGTCTTTGAATCACTAAAAAGACACATAAGACTCATGAAAGGTCATCTGAACAACACAGAGACTCAGGCAAGAGTTTTAGTGCTGGTTTTGGCTTACTCACACCGCTCTCCCTTCCCCATCATCTGCCCCAGCAGATCTAAATATATCTTGAGCTATTTAAGTCTGCCCTGAGTGTATATTTGTGCACACACCATATTTGTCATTGAGAAACAACAAAGAAACAGCAACAAAAGCCAGCATCTCTGGTGTAAATTAGACATTAGAAAAGCCTATCACATTTCTTTTTCCCTTGGCAAAAAATGAGCCAAGTTTGTGCTTTATGCTGGCAGGTCTAGATCTTCCTGGAGCACAGCAAAGCCAAAGGCACCGAAAGAGTTTCAGTTTGAGTTTCAAGTAGCAGCTTGGGGAGGAAACTGGTCAAAGTTTGCAGCAGTAACCATTGCACAGCTTTTTCTTTAGCCATATATTCTGCTATGATAAAGTCTAATTAAAATATTTAGACAAATAGGCTGCATTTCTGACACAAATTCTGGAACTCATATTACTGTTTCATTGTCCTTTTTTTTTTTTTACTTAGCTTTGTCTATTAAATTTTTGTAAGTTGCTTGTTGTTTTTTTTCCCCTAGCTTGCATTAGATGTCAACTCTAATCTTTGTCCATCTTACTATTAAAAGAATGAGGCTCTGACACAATTGCTTTTCAGGTGTGTTTGAAGAGCAGTATCTCTGTTTTTAACTTAAAAATTACAATGACTTATATAGTCTGGGTTGGGATGGAGACAATACTTGTTTTTCAGAACCAGAATGAGGAAAATCTATATTTAATCATGGATAAAGAATGTTTCCTAGACATTAAAGGTGGCTAGAGAAGTGAGGTTAATTAGATAGAGCTGTATTTTAAGGTAAAGAATTTTTTTCATGAAAGGGAAAAGGAACAAACAAAAATAATCCATTATATTTAGCATTAAAATATTAAATTAATTAATTGAAAGTATTGTAGTTATTTTTTTTCTCTTTCTTTACCTAAAAGAGTGTCCTTTTGAGCATAGGTTGGAAGGACATGCCTGTAATAAGTGCTACAAGAGGCCATAGAGTGAGTAACTATAAACAAAGTTTTACAGTAACTATGGAGATGAATCCATGAAGAAGTCCACCATTGGGATCTAAGATCATTACTGGCAGAAAGTCTGTTAATGGATACTTAACATATGTATGAGAACCACAAGGGCAGAGCAAATGCAAATGATGACTGTGAACACAATTAAGGCAGCAAAGGTTTACCTTAAAGAAAATTCCTTTCTCTGTGATGCTTCATTATCTTTCCTTAAAATTAATTTGATAAATTGGATTTTTTGAACTATGATAAAATGTATATTCTTAGTGCATGAACTGAAAATTACACAGATCTTTAGTTCTGATATGCTGCAGTAAAGATAAAAAAAGTATCTCTGTCCTACATTGCATTAAATCTAGTCCTCAAGCATGTTTTTTATGTAAACTGGAACAATGTCAACCAGTGAGCAATTAAAATCTCCAAGAACATGAGCGTGTACAAACAAAGGAAAAAAACTGACTCAAACACAATTATATTCTAAAGCAAAGGCAAAAGTGACACTTCTGTTAACTTGGTGCTCGCATTTCATTATTTCTAATTTAGCTATTACTGTTGAAGTTGTCCATATTCTGTGAATAATAGTGACTTGTACCTGACCCATTTTTTCTATGCTGTGTGAGATGATCAGTCAGGTGTGAATCTTTCTGCTTTACAGTGGCTCAGACTGAGCTGAATCACACTCTGCAAGAATTTACCTCCCTCCACTGACTGCAGAGGGATATGAGGGTGACCAGCAGAGATTCAGACACCTCCAGTGTAGATGCTGAAATGAATGACACCCCACATTGTGATACACAAAGGGAACAGGCTAAAGGCATTACTAAATTCTTCCAGAGTTCCACCATCAGTCAATTTGAATCTAAATCTTATTTTTATGAAGATGCACTGAGTCTTCACAATGTTTGGGAACAGGGATGTGCAAAATGGAGCAATTTTAGAGCACCCTTCTGGCCTCCATGTGCACCACATAGTGGCATGTGTTTATTGGGAATCCCATTCAGCGATGAAAGCAGACCTTTCCAGTATTGCACTTGTGTCTTTGAATAAAAGAATTTCTTTGGGATAAATGAAAAAAATTTCTAGAATTCTGTAGGAGGAGGAATCTGATGAGAAGGCAGTGGTTCCCATTGCAGTCCTGCCCTGACAACAGAGCTGTCAAGTCCTGTGAAGAAAAACACAATTGCATCTGGGGATAAAACTTATTTAATTTGTTGCATACAACCATCTTTCATTAAACACAGAAGGATCTGTTCATCTTTCTTGAAGTGTCCAGAAGGTGAAATAACAGCAAATTTACACAGAAGAGGTATACACCAACTGATCTTTCAACTAGAGGGACCAGGTACTTATCCAGGAATCACTTCAAAAATAAAAATATTTAAAGATCAGGAAAAAAGTATGCTCTGGAGGAGATTATTTTGCAGAAGTATTTTGTTTCTGGTGCTAGAAGGAAGCAAAACACCTGAAAGGAAAAAGCTCAAAATAAAAGCAGGAGACTTTAGTGAGGACGGTACTGATTAAATCTCATCCAGTAGGGTCAGGTTAGCAAGAGAAGGGCCACATCTTCCTTAGATTTCAGCTTTGGCTGGGGAAAGTCATGAGACCTTCCCTGAGCATGTGCAGCATTTGCCCACTTCATGGAGTAAGAACTGGTGAAAAGGTCTCAGCAAAGAGAGACATCCCCACCCTCATCAGTCAATATTACTCAGGCAGAGACTGTGCGGGAGCAAAGGCACAAGCCCTCCTTTTTCTGGGAAATTCCATACAGCAGCCAGCTGGAGAGGAAAGGGGTGAGCTGGTACAGCCACCACTGCAGCTGTGGAGAAGGGCTGCTCTGTGAGAGAGGAGAAACAGCAGAGATGGAGGAAAAAACTGATCCTTCATTGTGTCAGCAAGAAAAAGGGCAGGACAGGATTAATTTTGAATAAAATCAACAACACTCTCATTTGAATGGAGAGAGAGGTAAAGTGCAGAACGAAGTGAAATACCCATTAAAATTAAAATAATGTTAAAAAACATCCTTTAAGACCCAAATAAAAAACCCGCATTCTGTCCAGAATCAAAGCCCATGATTTAAGAATCATTGGTATTTATTTCTGCATACCACAAGACATTTATTTAATTAGAGAAACATGCTTTCATTGCATTTTGAGTCAATTAAATGGAAAAAATCATGAGTTTTATACATTTTGAGGGTTTTATAAAACCTCAACTCTCTCTGAGTTCTCTGATCTTTAACCTTACTAATTATGTACTTTTTTTTCATTGTGAATACCACTTAAACTTCACAAGCTCCTTTTACTCCTTCACTTCCAATGCCATGTAGCTTTTGTGCACGATTGCCCTGCTGTCAGTTCTTCAACGCATTCCCTGCTCCGACTTTGGCCACATTGAATCATAACTTTCTTGTGCACCCATTGGACAGGCAAAGCCCTGTGGACCAGGAAGAAAACAATGTCAGCTGGCTGTTCATGAGGGGTCACAGGGATCCCTTCTCGTTATTTGTCCTGCTTGATTTGGGGGTGGCCAAAGCCTCAGTCTGCTGCAGCACCTGTGCTGTGTCTGTTCAAGCAGAAACAAAGCCAGCCCTCCTGAGCTTTGCAGGAAATGAAGGAGCTAACTACATGGCTAATTTGCATGCACCCATGTAACATTCAGTTTTTCAAGCTCACAGAATAATTTATTGAAACAAATGACTTCCATTTTTCTATATCATAAATGTAATATTTAATCTTCACTATTTGCTCAGACAAATTTTTATTATGTACTTGTCTTATACAAGGTTTTAATAAGCTGTGGTGGAGAGCTGTACACAGTACTTAATGCATGCACTGATATGTGTAAAATCTAAGATCAGGGACGACAGTATATATTTATAGCAGTGTCTGGGAGATTATATGTAATGAATACATTATACCACATACACACCAGAGGCAGAGTTAAGGATGCGCCTGAATCCTGCAGTGTGGCATTTCCTATCTTCCGTGTGCTCAACCGTTCAACCTTAACATTCCCTGAACATTCTCCAATGGAATATCTATCAGCCCACATAATCACCTTGCAAGTTACTCCCACGGAGAAAGATATTTCAGATTGTCCTCTTCCAAGAGACATTAATTAATGCATTTTCATTTTGAAATGCACTACTTTCCAGCCAACATGTTCTCATGACGTTTAAAAAGCTTTAAATCTTTGTGGAGTAAGGCTCCCCAGAAAGGTTACAAAAATACTCTCTGCATCCCATTTCTTTGGGGCTTGTCTGTTTTGCCCTTCCACTATAGCTATTATGCACAGCTTGAATTCTGGGAAGACATGATACTGTTGAAATACAAGTAATTATACTATCCTCTCTCATTTTTACCAGCTATTATTTTCATTTTTTGCTCTTCCTTTTACCTTTTCCTCAGCTGTCTTTATCTGCTGCAAACATCACTTGCAGGTTATTACTTGCAGAGAAAATGCCAGCTGAAAATTGATGATAGATTGGTGAGATGTAAATGATTGCATATTGGGGGGCCCAAATTACAAAATAGCTATTTTGGTAACCAATTTAATCTGACTTCTTGCATGCTGGGCAATTCCAAAGTATTTTAGAAGGTTTTGTTCAAATTTCCTCTATGAAATTACACCTACAGTGAATTTTTCTTTATTAAAAGCATACAATGTAAAGATGTGAAAAAATGTAGCATCCCTGATAGAGCTAGCATGAAGTTTTGGGTGGCACTACAGACGTTGTAGTAAAAGCTTACAATTAAGGAATTGCAATTTGATGTTAGTTCCTGAGTCAAATACTGCCCTGGAATAATTAAAGACAGATCCATTAATTTCTAACATCCAGCACACAAAACAGACCAAGAAGGTTGGCATGTACATTCATACAGTAATACTTTATATTATGAATGGGGTTTTCTTTTGAGAATTATGAGTATGTAGTTCTTTGAAACAGAAAAATCAGTTGCCTTTGCAGTTTAGATTTTTGCTGTGCAATAAAAATCATAAAAGAACATTGTGTTGCCTTTTAATTGTCTTTTATCTAATAAAAGGAGTAAATTGTTGAAACTCTCAGTTTTCAGAAAAAATGGCACTGGAGAGAATATAGCAGATGAACTGGTGAAACTAGATTTTTTATGCTCAGCATTTATAGGTAAAAATGGCTTCAGGAAAAGAAGCTCAGCTGAGAAATTTAAATGTATACAAGGTTGTGGGCCAAATAGGGATCCAGGGAGCTACACTACTGATTAATTTGGCCACCTGTGTTCATAAAGCTTCCAAACCCTAACAAATAGAAGTAGGTAGTAAAATAAAGATTGACTATTACAAGTTGTAACATCCTTAATAGCAGCTCTTGAGACACGATCTGGTGACATTATTGCCTGAATTAAAACTCCATGCTGCTTTGGCTGTGCAAAGATCCAGAGCTGGACAGCAGCAAATGCCGTGGAATGGGAACGTGCACCTCAGCCAGAGTCCATCCATCAAGCGTCATCTGCTCTCACATACAACAGGGTGTCAGGCTTTTGACATGAGGTCTTCAGAGCTGACCACTGGCAGCCTGGCTGTGCTCAGGACTCTGTCTCAAGGGTGGACAATGAGCAGTTAAGCCATTTGACAGCACCAGTGAGACTGCTAGATGAAATGAGGCTGGCACAGATCAGGAGCAGAGAGGCAAGAACTGGGCAGCTAAGGTTTCTGCCTCTTTGTGTCAGAAAACCTCCCATAATATCTAGTATTATTATTTATCCTGAATCCTATTTTATTACTCTTGCTTAAGGTGTTAGGAGATATTGGTGAGGAGTACAGCTTGATAGGACACCTCCCATAATTGCCAAGAGATACTCCTCAGGGAAAAGATGTTTTGACCATGTTCGCATTTTCCTCTAAAGATGAATGTGTGTGATTGTTTTAAAAGGATTAAATTGATACTCTTTGATGTATCTTTACCAGGTTTTATGAAAGCTTTGGCCAAACAGTGTGGGTGATAAATTCATCATGGGTGATAAACTCATTATAGTGATAAACCTGGTATGGGTGATAAACTCATTACAGAAGAGCCCTAGTATGGCGAGGCTGATACAAGGCTTTCTATCACTGTCAGCAAAATTGCAAACTATAAAACTTCCGCTCACATAAATTATGATCTTGGCACACTCCTCTCTTCCATCTCACTCTGTTCAAGGGGCAAGATTAGACACTCACAGAGTTTCACTTATTGTTTTCAATCTCACAACTCACAAATCCCTACGTATTCTTGTTAACATGTCCAAGGTCTCAGCTGATTTCTGACTTTTCCTCATTCCAGAGGCAGACCAGGAATTCCCCTCCTGTTTTCCTTCACTTTTTCCAACCCTGCCCTTCCCACAGATGTTTCCACCAGGCCTTCTCAGGTGCACAGTCTGGGGGAAGAGCTTTCCTCCCTCTCCTCTCCAATCTTGCTTAAGGAAGTGCTGGTCCCACCACCATGACCACCTTGTTCTTACCAACATCCCATGTCTCCTACAGCCTTCCATACTAACCTTTGCCCAGAAAAGACCCTCTTGAGATCCTTTACTCAAGATGCATTTTTCTACTAGCTTGACAAGAAATTTCCACCTTTAATGGCCCAGCTGAATGCTAAACCAAATTACTTGCAACACGGCTATTGCAATAGTCTTCAAAATTTAGTGATGTAGATCTCTCCCTCCCTCCCTCCAGCACCTGTAGGATAACATGGAGATATATACTGCAAGAAAGGTCATGTGAAGAAGAAAAGTAATGGCATAATTCTGCATGTGGAAAATGTATTACTAAAAAAACTCCAGGTCTTTCAAGATGGGACACCTACCACAGATTGCACAGTCAAGTGGCCTCCGACTGACAAGTTGCGCATTTGAACATGGTGTCCTCACCTGAATCCAAGTCTCATGTTCACTTCTATACGCAACGTCTTTGCTCCTCTGAGACCTAGGAGATTCCCTGGTACCTATCTGCAGACTTTAGACCAGGTATTTACTAGAATATACAGGGAATTGAATCTTGAAGAAACACAACAGTCAGTTGAGATCCGAGTGTTTTTAGCAGCTGCAGATGCTTTCTCTCTCTAACAGAAATAAGAGAAGATACTAAGACAAGTAAATAAACCATCATATTTGATAGCAAACATACTGCATGTGGCAACTCTGTCACTTGGTAACATGACAGAAGTATATCTGGACAGGATAAAGGAGGTAGGTTGTGACAATTTTATTTTAGTGCCAAGGTGATTTTTCTGAGGGATAGTTTAGTGATCAGCAGAATGGCTCAGTGTCACAGAAAAAAATTTCTCCTGATTCTGTGCATTGAGCTGTTTTCTGCTAAATTACTGAATTGAATTGGTAAAAGATCTGTAAGATAGCAGAAATGGCACGAAGGCATTGTGGGAGTCCACCTTTCCAGCATAAGAGCAGAACAAGGAGAGCTACAGGCACAGGGTGGCAGGGAGAAAGCAGCCCCTTTCAACAGCTCTGGGTACCGTTGAATCAGACACCAAGATACAATTTAGGGATTTAGACAGAAAAATTTAAAGATAATTCAGAGTTAAGAGGACCTCACTACAGGGCAATATTTGGCCTCAGGGAGTTTTGGTTCTAAATGCTTTCATCTTAACTTTTATTAATTTTCTGGTGATATTGCAACAACGTTTACAATGAGGATCCTCTATACCATATATTGTATAAATTCAGGAAGATTCTTTCTGTTGTAGACAGCCTAAGCCCAATGTCCTCAATATGCAAATCCATGTATATGGGAGTGCAGCATTCATATATCTTTATATGCATCACTACAGGCTCATAGTTGAAGTCTTACAAAAAATTTGAATTTCAAAAAGGAGAAGAAAATAGCACTTGCAATGGTATGGCCAGCTGGTGACTGTTTCATAACAGGGCCTTTTTTCTCCCTCCTTTAAATATAATTTACTGGAACTTTACTTAGAGATGCAACAAATTAGTAGCTATTCATTTTGTAATGAAGAAGACCTCATGAAATCTAAGCTGTGAATAGGCAATCAGAATTTATTTGGACATAAAGCGTTATTTACCAGGCTAATATTTCAATATTGAACTCCATACTGCTATCAGTACATCATAGACCATTCTATGCAGTTGTTTTAAATCCTTATGTCATTGCACTGCCACTGATTCCGCACAGTACCTGTAGCTATTGCTAAACCCTGCATGAAAGACCACCAAAAAAAGACAAATTGGTTCTTCTTTGCATAATATATAAATTTAACTCATCTCCCCACAGGTCTGAAAAGGCAAAAGGAAGCTGTTATTATACTGGAACAAAGTAAATTCTAGGGATTCAACAATATGCATGGGATTACATGTGGTCTTTATCGAAGTTCAAACAACAATTAAGAACACCAAAGAAAACCAGCCTTGGCTCATTTAAAGCAACTACAAAATGAGCATAACTACATCGGTTCAAATGCCAATCCATATGCCTTCTAGCACCCAAATTAACCTTTATGTGGGCCACCAATAACTCATTGCAGTGATGTTTCCTGTTATGTCCAGCAAATGTTTCCCACTTGGCAGGGTACTGGTGATGTTGGTTGGTAAAACAAAGGGCTGAGGCTTATGGATTATGGGCTCTTGTTGTTGCTATGCCTCTTTGCCTCTGAGCTTCCTTCTCTGTGAGTAACCCTATTGTTTTGAAGAAATGGTGGCCAATTTGATGGGCAATTGCCTTACTGGCACTGAGATTTCTGCAGTGTTTTGGATGAAATTTGTGTGACTGCAGAACACAGTGTATATGGGCAGCAGGAACAGCAGGTTTGTTGTGCCCAGTCTGCTGGGAAAACAGGTATCCTGAATCCAGGAGAATGGTATAAAACTTTCAAAGCCCGGAGAAGAGCTTTTAATAGTTATAATCTTTTTCTCATTTCACAAAGATGTGTGTGGGGAAATTTAGGTGTATGAGACCCCCAGAGCCTTCATGGTGTCTGTGTGCATTCTTTCCTCTCTGAGGGCTTCCTGTGCTTAATAAATCAGTGACTATGCTCAAAGGTATGCAGCTGCCTAGTTTGGATAAGCAAAATTTGAAGTCCCAAAATCTCAATGTCTAAGAGGAACCTATGCCTATGACCAATTCAGGCATTTAAATATTGAAATCACAGAGGGAACTAATCACACAAAGCTCACTTAAATCATTACAGGAAAACTTATTCCCCACGGTCAGGAAACAGATGTCCAGTTGAATCTGACAGATCTCTAGAAGTAAGCTTTTCTCTCCAGTGCCTACAAATAAACTCTTTTGTTTCTAGTACATGGGGCAAGGAAGACATTATATCCTTTTGGGCAACAGGTCCCTTCCCACCTTCTGAAAAGTTTCAACACACTCTAGTGCAAGAGAGACACAGTGTTCCATGGTGTTAGTCTGGCCAGCAATAGCATGGATGGGGCAGCACAGAGGTCCTATGGGTGGTGGAGTTTTCTCCCACATGTATTTTTATCACTCTGAACTGCCCTACATTAGGGTTTACTCCCAGCTGTAGTTGTTCTTTAGTCTATGGTTCTCTATACTGGTCTTTCATTACAAAATGATTATTATAACTGTGCTGGAGTCACAAGGAAGAACCAATGTGGGTATTAGGTCATGCATTTTCTTAGCAAGTTATACACATTATGTGGGTGTGTAACACATCTCCATGAGCAACAGCCTTACTTCTTGCTTGTTTAAATTACTAAATAAATTAACTGTAGGTATCAAGAAATATTTTTAAGCAATGAATATGCCAGATCAGAGAAAATATTCAGAAGGTATGAAGGAAGTGAAAATAAGTTGAGCATGTGCTTAAGTGTTTTGCCACTTCTGCTGAGACTGATTTTTCACAGCTACACGTGTATTTCGCGCTCATTCGTCACCCTGCCCTCACCCGGGGACTCAGGGTCCTGCAGAATAAGAATAGGAGCCCTAAATCCCTGTCAGCCAGCCAAAGCCACACACTCTGTATAACGAATCTCTTTTGTCCCCAAAGGTGGCCTCAAAAAATTTTAATAAATCTTTGGTAATGTATTTCTGTATCTCAAACATGTAAAGGTCAGATGGTGCTATTCCGACTGACCCTGACCCACAGCTATTTTCTCCGTGAGTGCAGCAGGATTGTTCGGAAAGTGATATACAGCAGTGGTGAGCAGGAGAGGCAGAGCCTGGCTGCTCCGTCTCTCTGCTGCTCGCTGCCTCCCAGCCATGCTGGCTTTGCAGTGCCCGGGGGAGGAGGAGGAGGCTCCTTGCCCGCAGGGTCCAGCACAGCCCTGACAGAGTGTGCTGCTTGCGCTGCTTGTCTGCGCATTTAATGGAGCTGCCTCTGGTTTAGCCAGAGCTTTTTTACACCGTTGCTTCCTGGCTCCCCCGAAGCGATTTCCTTGTTTAGTTTTAACATTTTAATTTTGCCAAAATGTTAAGGCAGCGCTTCACCTGCTGACTGGGTGTTAAAGCGCCGCAGCAAATGGGGGGAAATAAAAAAGGTGCTTAGCTCAGCTGAAGTCCCTCTCCTGACGCCATAAAATTAATTGTTATCATTATCTAGCTGTTTTCTGGAGACCATCAAGTTACCTGCTACACAAACTGTAACGGCAGTAACAGCAGCTGAACCTGACATACAGCCCTGCCCTTGGTGTATTAAATCATTCTGATGTAATGTCTCACAAACCACATGACTCACCTATTAAACCTTTCCAGGGGCATGTGCTCTGGCAGGAGGAGAGAGCTTGTAATGAGGCCAAACGCACAGAGGATAAAAGGAACATATTATGAAAACAAGCTATTGAAGCTGTGCATGCTAATTTGAGCGAATGCATTTGGACATGCAAGAGATTTGCTGTTTCTCTGTAAAATATTTCCAATTCTTTACTTCCCATTGCAAAGCTGATTGAGTCAGCAGCAGCTTGCCACTTGCATTCCAGGTGGCGTGATATGTCTCCTCATGCACTAACTCATATAGGTCATTAATATGCTAAATAAGTTGTAGCCAATTGGCTCCCATGGTGACAGCTCCAAAAGCTTCATGAATAATCAATGGAGCACCTGGAGGCATGAAATTTTCATACAAAGAGTTTCTAGACTTTGCATTAAGCTCTGAGCAGGGACAGACAAGTGATAGACATGACTGGCACTTTGAGGAGTTTCAAAAATAAGAAGTGTTATTGTAAAAGGAAATAGCAATCTTATTTAAATAAGAATAAATCTAAAACTCCATTTCCTGGAGCATTTCTAAGAAAGGCACCTAAAGTGGTTCCCTTGCCATCTTCTGGACAGAAGCATGCTATAAAGTTGATGAGGGTGAGTGGGAATACTTCAGCTATTCTATATAACCTTCAATAAACTCACCACAGAGCAGTAGGGATTCACTGACAGAATTAAACAGTTGCAACTTCAGGAAATTAATAAATGATTACTGCCTTTACCTATTTTTTCTGAAAAATTGATATGTCTATAGAGTTTACCAGTAAAAGTCACGTAATCTGAGTAACACTGACAATTGTTGTGACAACTGTGGGTCACAGTTCACCCACTTAAAAGCTGGCATCTTTCTGATATTTTTTCTTTTTTAAGTACTAATGTATAATCTCACAGACCCTTTCAGACAACTTTGTTACTGAAACAAGCACACCATAGGCAGGACATGTTGCACTCTTTGACTGAGCTGATCAGCAAATTATTTAGGCCTCCCATAGGAACTGGGATGATGGTAGATATAGTCCTGCTCTATCGTTTCCCCAAATCAACTTGTGCCTCACATGTTCCCAGTGCTGGCAAAGAAGAAATCGGAGATGTGCTGTGCAATCAGTAGTATGGGTACAGAGATAGCTGTAAGAAATGAGGCAGCTCCAGCATTTCCCCTTGCATGTGGGGCTGCTGTGTGCAGGAGACTCTCTTGAAGGAGTCTAGTGCTGGAGGAGTTGTGGGACCCTGCCCCTCCAAAGCTTTGCCCCACTATCCATTTCTCTGTCATGAGTATTGATTTCTCACGCAGATGCACTGGGAGGAGCAAGGAAAAGCGTCAGTACTTCATCTCTGCTTGCCATATTTCTCACACAACTGCTGAGAAGACAGCAATGGACAGCTTCTGGCACTTCTATCGGTAGTTTTCCAACCACTTTCTACAGAACGTACAAATTACATGTACTTCAGTCTCAGCTGTATTTGGCGTGTTTCAGATGAGATCTCGGCAAAATATTTGTGCTCTTTGCCATCTATTTGGACATAATGTCAGTCTTGGTCATCAATAAAAGAGTTGGAGAGTTCAAGCTGTGGAAACACCATGAGACCACCATGATACTCATGTGCCCAGAATTTTGGTGGTGATGAAAATCTACAGATGTTGGAGTTAATCAGAACTGGCACACCTAGTGTTGGCTGAATAACTTAGAAATCTTTGGTTTTCCATCTTGAACACTTCTATAAGCAGTAAAAAAGAGTATGAATATATTGCCAACATGGACCCACATAAGCAGGGGCAGCCCTTATTTTGGATTAGTGAGGTCTGTCCTCATCAGAACTGTACAAAAGTTGCTAGATTCTTTCTTTGCTATCTGTTTTAACAGTGACATGTAGTAATGGTATAACATCAGAGAGGCAACCTATAGGGTTACTAGAAGGTAATGTTACTGGGAGGTTACATGGAAAAACTCAAAAAGAGTTTCAACAGGTTTTTTCCCCACTAAAGTTTAACTTAGAATGCTCTACAGAGCTCTTGTGCATTTGTGTGCTCACACAGCAGCAATTGTGCTGGCTCACCCAGGAATGCAGTGACTGGCAAAGGTTGATCAAATATTAAAAGGTTCAAAAAAGGATAAAAAGAGGTACAAAAGAGAAAGCACAAGTTCTTTTAAAAGGTATTGGCAGGTTTTTAATGTTTTCTAAAGTAAAAGAACTACATATTGTAATTTTTTAGTATTATCTTGATGATGAATAACCTGCACTGTTCTCACTTTGTACAATGCTGTTCTCCTACACATGTGGCATTATATGTTCTGGCATACAGAAAAAATTCCCACATGAAAATGCACACACAGTCATATGTGCACACACCAATCCACCACACAGCTTTCTCTTGAGATCAGCCATCAGCTAGAAAGCATTGAAGATGTCTTTGCAAGTGTCTTGGCTTAGACAAAAATAGCCTGAAATCTGCTAGCTCTTTCATTCATAAAGGAACAAAACAAGGTATTTTCCTGATCATCTCCTCAAGGAGAAACCTGAAACATTCACCATCAGTAGAGAGAAGGCATTGACTTCTGTAGGCTCTAAGAGTCTGCTCAAGTCCTCCAAAGACAGTGATTTCCAAGGCAGTGCACAATTGCCAGGCTGGTTAACTCTGTTCTTCATAAACTGAAACATTCTGACAAAAGTACAGGTATAAGTGATGCCCACATTATCTTCTTGCAAACTTCCTGCACACAGCATCCTATGGTACTGTCGCTGTACCTTGTGCCTACGCCTTCTGTGGAGACAGCTTGATGCAGGTGTGTACTGGGCAGGACAATATAATATCATCACACATTTACCTTCACAAAACATGTGATTATGCATCCTCAAATACTGTCTTATGAGAAGTGCGGAATAAGGCTGGTGAGTCACAGGATGTCTGCACCTGTTTTAACTTTGGCCATGATGAATTTTTTTCATAGTAATTGGTATGGTGCAATGTTTTGGATTTGTGATTAAAACAAAGTGTGTTAATAACCCAAAATGTGTTAGTGACCAAAGGGTTGTTCTATGCAAATGGCACTGCTCACCAGTAAATGCTGGATGAAGAAGGAGGAAGAGAGGACATTTGAAGTTAGGATATTTATGTTCCCAAGTCGCCATTACACATTACAACCCCTGATTTCCTGGAGATGGCTGAATACCTGCCTGCTGATAAGTAGTTAATGAATTTCTTTTTCTCCTTTACTTTGCTTTTTCTTTACCTCTTAAACCATATTTTCTCACTTTTACCCTCCTGATTCTCTTCCTCATCCTACCCCGGGGGAGTCAGTGAGAGGCTGTGTGGGACTGAGCTGCCTGCCAGGGTTAAACAGCACCACCACCACGCCTCAGAGACACCTGGAGTGCATTGAAAAGCTCCTGACTCTGAAGACTGGTTCTTTTCCTTCCTGGGTTGGTGTCTCCAGTTTTCCAGAGGTCAGTGTAGAGGAGGTAAACCTTAGAAAGATATCTTCTCTCACATCTGCTTCCTTCAGGTTTGTCTGTGTAAGATTTCCCTTTCTCCAATTTGCTCTCAAGGTTCTCTGTGCCAGATTCATTAAGATTTGCAGCTTTGTAGCCACATCCAGAATATATAGTTTGGGATCCCACACTGATTGTCTGTTTAAGAAATGAAATGCCACACTATACGTAAATATCTTTTCATTTGAAAAAGAAGCGCACAACTTAGAGTAAGGACAGTAAATACTTGCAACTACTGATTGAAAATTAGGGAAGTGGTGCAATTCAGGCATGGCTTGTTATGACTGTACATGTTAAGCCTTACAAATATGATACATGGAATAACATCTATAAAGCATGCTCAATTCTGTTTAAGTTTAAACTGTACACTGTGTGTAAGAATCTTACATAAGATAATTACTAACAGGGATAAAAGCTTGACTTTGACATTTTGAACATGCATCCTTCTAAATTCTGTCAGAGTCATTTGTAGCTTCTAAGCAGCTATAAAACAGATTGGTGGCATCTCTTCTGACATATTTTATGTGTGCAAGTCCTCTGTGCTGTAAGAATAATGCTACTATTTGTGCTGTTTTAATGCCTTCCTGGATCACAGCTGAAAACTTGCCCTCATCAAAAAGGACAAAAATGCCATTGAATTTAGTTACACCAGAATTTCTTCTTATACATTTGTAAAACCTGCTCTGATTGAGGGTTCAGTGGAAGTCTGAAGATAACTGTGTTGGTGATTAATCTGTCAATTTGACTGATATTTTAAAAATATATCTGAGTAGAAGAATTTTCTTTCACACAAGAACAGCAATATCTTCTGTGCTGTGCCAGGCCTGAGTCTTGGGATCACCTCGGATAATACCCTGGAAGGTGCAATTACTGACTCAGGCACTGTAGCTGGGACTTGGCTGAATCTGCACTCTGGCTTTGCAGCCGGATGAGGCCCAGCCATTCCCACCCAGAAGCCACTCCAGCAAGTTCTCCAGCCTAAATGAGCTGAGGGTCAAGGCAGCAAATCAGTGTAGAAGTAAATAACATGGATCAGCAGAGGCACTGCTGCTGACCTTGACTCATTTTCCCTGCTACAAATCAAAAATTCCTTTATCTCTTTTAAAGCTTTGATAATTTTGGATAAAAAAGCATAGAAGAAGTAAAAAAGAAATCATCTTTATATCTTATTTGATGGTGAAATGTTTTTTATCCTGAGGGCAATTTGCTGTGTCTACTGGGTTTCATTGTTCCTCTCAGATCACTATTAAGAAAGAAGCATAAGAAAAAAATATTGAAAACCTATAAGTGTTTTTCTAAATTCCATTTCAACAAATTTCAAGAGAATCTCTCAGGAAATGAAACATATCTGGCTGTCATGGGGGGCTCAGTCTGCAGTCCTTGTGTTCCATCATGAGGCTACTAAACACTGTGAGAATTTTTCTGCCCTTACATTAAAGACAAGGCTTTACATTGCTTACCAGAGTGCAAATCTGGAGCTCTGGAGTTTCCTTCTGTCCAGAAGTTTCAGAGCTTACTGTCCACTTTCTGCAGAAATCCTAGATTCATCGATGTTTTCAGTAATTACTTAGCTGATGCTGCAGGTTCTCCTACGGAAGAAAATCCACAACTATATTTTATATTATGGAAGGTAAGACTTTACAAAACTGGCAAAAAAAGAGTGTCTCTTTTCTAAAGCAGCCTCCAGCCATCACAAACATCCTAGTTCACCAGGAAGTACTGATATTTGACACGTTCCATTTTGATTAGAACCTTTTCTGACTTGGAGCAGGTTTCCACTGTCAGCTAGCAGGTTCATTGCTGCAGGTTTAATGCCTACCAAGTGCTGCATTTTTGGGGTTCACAAAGTAAATATTACATTTTTGCATTCCTTTGCACATAGTAAAACTTGTTTTTTCAGATATCTCACAGAGTTAGTCCCACAAAGAACTGAAATTTCATTGAGTTTTCCACTTTGCTCTGGAAATATAGGGGAAAATGAGATAGAAATAGAATATTTGCTATTTTCAGATGGTCACTGTCAGACATATTCATGCAATGAGTGCGTCAACAGATATATTTCGTAGGTCCCCTGTAAATTAATGAAAGAAAAAGAAATATTTTAAGAGTCTAGTTGATTTGAACCACCCTAGATGCATGCTTAAGGATGAGGTCAGTCATTCCTTAGTTCCTTTTTATTGTCTCAAAAGTGGCCAAAGTTGAATAGTTAAGGTATTGATGCCTAATCCATAAACATCTACATGTGGGGAGATGAATCCTCATTGCAGAGTCCAGCACATCTTGTTAATCAAAATCACAGAAAAATCAGTGTGATGCAGATATGTGGATGATATATGTACTTTATTTAGAAGGTGGTTTCAAAACATCATATTTCTTATTTGCTTAGGTAATCATAGTAATGCTATGTTTTATTGTGATCTTTTCAAACATCAATGTAAATAATTGTGAAATAATATTTGAATTTCTAATAGCTATAGCAATTAAGTGAAGCAGAATTCTAAATTATAGAGGTACCTTTACAAAAAATGACAAGAATATTCTAGAGCTTTGTCGCTGGTACTGGTTTTTCCTGGATGTCATCTTATCCAATGGCATAAATACTGCTTTTATAACTGTCATGTAAAAAATCTTAGATATGCTTATCTAAGACTTGTGTCAGTTGCTTGTTTATCATCATTGACTATTACAGTAAATGCTATTTAAGATCTACTATTTCTGGAAAGCACTTAATCTTCTAAGCTTCAAAGCGTAAATAATGTCCAGTAAGAGGCATTTGAAATCCCGACCCTAGTAGCAGCTTCTCTCAGAATCTGCTACTTGGTTGGTTTGTTTGTTTGCTTTTTTAACACCCATATATGGATCAGGAGGAAATGGCCTGGATCTGTGAAAAGACCGTGAGTGTGACATTGAGCAGGTTTGATTCAGTCTGGCAGTTTGCACGTAGAACATCAGCACATCACAGGCTTCAGAAACCAAAGCAGTCACAGCCTGCCATCTAATTTGACTTTCTGCATTTCAAGTGGTCTTCTGTCACTATTCACCTCCAAGATATGTGATAGTTCAGGAATACCCAATTTTTCAGTCCTGTAATTTCTGAACCTGATCCTCCCTTTTATCAGTACTTTTTGCTGCCTCCAAGCAGTAGACACGGGTCTGCTGTGGGTAGGTTGGTTGTTTTGCACGCGGGAAATGGAGGCCACCACAAACCCTCTGCTGGAGGCCAGTTCACAGTCAGCTGCCTGCAGACAGACTGCCCCTCTATTCCTCACCATGTTTTGAGGATGAACAATGTGTCAGCTTCCAACAGATCGGCGTGGTGTGTGGCCACAGCTGGAGGCGCCTCTTGAAGCAGTTCAGGTGCTGGGAGCTGTCTCCACGCAGGGCTGGAGCTCTGGAGGCTGTGCTGGCCTCCAGCAGGAGAGAGCAGCTGCACTCTCTGCTACCTGCACCTGAATACTTGGTCCTTCAACCTGTGCTTAGCTGCCTTAATGCCTTTTCATTGTCCTGTGTTTCAGTCAGTAATTTTTCACCTGTAAGAATAACTGGGGACATTGTATCAAAATGTTCAAATACTCATACATGTTTTGATCAAATTCTGTAGAATTTTCTGTCACCCTTCAGTGTGCAGTGACTCAATACCATGTGTGTTGCATGTTCTCCAGACTCAGCTGTGAATTTAGGCCTTGGGAACCAGAGACCCAAAAGGATTTATGGCCACACCAAGCTCCTGCTCTCCAGATGATTTGCTCCCCCTTAGGGTATTGCATATGGCTCTGACAGACGGGGACCCCATCAACAGAGGACACAGCCATGCAAAATTATTGTGAGGCTTCTGGAACCTTCATCTTCTCTGTTCTGTGTCATGCAAAGTGTGATGTCACCACAGCCTCTTTCTCACCTATTTGTCCCTCATGACCGTCTGATCTCTGCATATATAGATAGATAGATAGATAGATAGATAGATAGATAGATATACAAAATTCTTCTCATCAGTGTTTACCTATCCAGCCGTACATGTAGCTCTTGGTTAGAAAGGGACTGTACTCCACTTTTTAGTGTAGAATGCATGTAGTGAGCCTGTTCTCAGCAGAATATGTGGGATGGTATGGGTGCCTAGCCCACATTTGTGCAGACGGTGTCCACGTTCACATCGGGATCTGTTCTGGTCACTACTGAAGCAACCTGGCCAAATTTGCTAAAGGAAGGTATAATTTCTGGAAATATTTAGCTCCAGATCTTAACTGACCTGAGAGTTTTATGGGCTTTTAGGATTTACCAATAATTGATTGGCTTCTCACATTGGCAGTAAAGGTCACTTTTGTTTTACAAAGATGGCCCCTTTGTCAAATTGCTAAATCACAGTGGTGTAAGAGATGCTCACCAGAAATTTTCAACATGAGGAACACAATGTGTTTCCCCTCAGCCTTGTTCTCAGACATGACTAAATTCTGCTCTGATATCCACTCCTCCCTCACCCTGCTTCTTTCCAATGAAACAACCGGCTGGAGTTTACCATTTTCTGCGCTTGATGAGACCTGTCAAACAATCCTAAAATAGGCATTATTATCAACAGCCATTATATCCAAGGCAGCTTACTCCAGTAATGAATAAAGATCCATTCTCCTTCCACCCACAGATACACACCTGTCATTAGTGACAATCACAAACCATGCGACACGTTTCCGTGGGCAGGACCTTAATTACTTCCCTCAGTTTCCCCTTGCATCCCTTTAGAACACTTGCCAGTTTAATTAGTTATGGCTGAGTTGGAAGTGTGCTGATTTGGAAGGAAAGAGCTTGTTAAAGGGTCTTTTAAGAGATCGGGCACACTGCAGGTGTAGAGTTAAAATTAATGGCATCTGCGCTGAGGTGTGCAGTGGCTGCGACGGCTGTGACAGATGTAGTGCAGCTGCAGATTACATAGCGGTGCAGTCACCCTGTGTCACGTGTCCAGGCTGTGTCATCCTCAGCAGCTTTATCTGTGCAGAGAAAAAGGCTTGATGCTAAGCCTGTCCTAGCAGTTGCTTAAAACTGACAGGACTGAGAACCACCCCTAAGGTAATACAGTTTTCTATCGAGGTCTAATTACATTACAAGGAAGAAAAAAGCCCCACAACATATCTTTAATATTGAGAAGTTGCCTTTAACTTGTCTGAGCACAGTGACTTCAGTGGTTTTCTGGCCTGGCAAAGTATATTTTCTCTGGAGCTCATTACAAAGCGGGGCTGGGTTAGCAACAAAGATGTGGCTTTATGTAAAGGCTTGAAAGAGGGGAGGGCAGAGGGGTTGCAAGCCAGCTCAAGAAAGGCACTCAGTGCTAAGGGGCCACTGAAGAAGAAGCTGCAGAGACAGTTGCAAAAGAATTTATCACATAAAAATATGTGTGATGCTACACAGAGTGTGTGTATGTAATATTCATAAGATCGTCTTTTAGACGCACTCTTCCTCTAGATTTTAAAGCTGTCTGAAATCTGCCGAGTTTCAAACCACTTAAATATAATAAAGCCTGCACTGATTATATCATGATTGCTGACATTTGGTGTCTGTCAGTCTGAAATAACTTTTCCTCCTTGCTATAATTTCCTCTAAGAAGCAAAGCAGAGTCAGTGATTTTCCACAAAATGTTCTCCAAACAGCTCCTGCCTGAATGTCTTGGTGGTTTATTTCTGAGGTCAAACCCTATTGCCCAAGAGCTTTTCTTTTCTTCCCACTTTTCATGCATTTGTTTGTCTGGTACTTCTGTGTCTGATATTCTTGACTGACAAACTGCAGTACTACCTGTGTATAAAAGAATGTTATTAAAAATCTTAAAAAGATCCTATTAATATTTTATTAGCATTTCTTTTCTTCCTGAGACTGAATGACAGCTTTCCCAAGATAGCTGATTTTAATTATTTTTTTCAACCTGTGTTCCTCTTGTCACTGTCTCCTCCAGCATCAATCCAGTCAGATGTTTTTCTTTATTATTACCAAAAGGCCTCAACAGCCTATAATTACTCTAAAGACTTTCTTATCTTTTATTTCTGAAGCATAGATTTTCCCTTCTTTTCATTTTCTTTTTTTTAATATATTTTGGTAAGATGTGTAATTAACCTTGCAGCTGTTGATAGTCTGCTCGAGTCTGTAACTATTACACTTCATGTAGCTTCTTTCTGTCCCCCCCACCTTTTTCCTGTGTGACTGCAGGTGAAGGGCTGGTTGATATTCTTGTCTTCAAAGCAGTGAACAAAATGTACACAAAAAATTATTTTTGGAATTACTTTGAAAAATCCATTTTTAATGTTAAGATTATTAAAATTCTGCTCTTAATAGCACACAGTGCATACTTCCAGACATTTCCAAGCTGCAGTTTCTTTGCGTCTGCCAAGGATGGGCAATGCAGAGGAGATGGCTGCATGGTGGTGTCTGTGTGGCAGTCTCGGTTCCCCAAGAGGGGAAGCATCAGAAGCCCTACACCAAAATTTTGACTGGTGGGGGGCCATGCCTGTACTGACATTGATCGAATGTAAATAATTGCACAGATCACATGACTACTCTGCTTTCACTGGAAATGGCTCTGCCTTCTACTCAAGAGATGGAATTACAAGAAATAGGAGAGAAACTGTTTCAGATCTGTTATGAAAAATACATAAGGCTATTCTCAAGATACATTGCCTTGTCATTAAATAAAAGGCTTTTTTCAGGATACTGTATTTCTGCAAATTTTGATTTGTAAATACAGTAAATTCGGATGCAATACTTCCATGATAATTGTCCTTTCTTATATTTTTACAGAGGTACACTTCTCTTGGGCAGACTGACATCACGGTGCTTGCAACATCCTTAAGAGATTTCTTTTTGAAAAGAAGTAAACCACACCCAAACAGAACATATTAGAACCAAATTTAGTGAAGGCATTGTTTCAGCATTTTAAGGCTTCAATTTAACCTTTTCCATGGACTACTGAAAGAAAGTCCTCCAGGGATGGAGAAAGTAGGTAGAAGTTGTTATAGATAGATCTCTAGTGTCAGTACTCTCCTTGAAGTCTTCCACAATGATGTCCACCATGACATGCAGAGGCCACCTATTTTATGAGCCAAAGATCACTCAGACCTTTCAAAACCTCAAGTGTGAATTCCTAAAAAGAGATTATGGATTTTGAATTCATTCATGTCATGATTTTCAGATGTATCCCACAACACAAGGACAGAACTGAAAGTCCATTTTTAATTTCTCCCTGTGTAATATACAAAGAATATGCATCTCTTTGTGTGTTGATTGCTTCCTAAGGCTTAGAGCTTATGATAAAAAAAAAAGACACAATATAAAAGACATTTTTTAAAGCAGCTGTCATATTACTTGTATGCTAACCTAATTCTTTACTTGTTTCACCAGTTTGGTTTCAATATATTTTAATGGTTCTTCATAAGGAAAATCAGAACTGGGAGAAATTAGAGCAAGGGACAGAAGTCACCTTACCTACCTTTAGCTGTTTAGGTACAGTGGAAGGTGGTGACCTGAGTTCACCCTACTGCTGGTGAGGAGCAAAGGGCCCTTTTAAGGAGCATTTCATCCTGTCCTAAGATATGTACCCAAAAGTAATGAGAAAATTTGTTTTCTCCAAGGTTTCATGTGTGCATCTTGTATAAGAAGCATAGATTAAACATTTTTTAGCAGGTAATTTTACATGTGGTGAACCTTTCCCATGCAAATAAGTGAGAAGCAGTGTTGGAATTTAGTTGGACTCTCTGTGCCCAAGTACTCATGTCACTGGTATTTATATATTCCTGAGACAAAAATAGACATAGAGATCTCTCAGTGAACATCTGTGAAGTCCTTTGAAATGTGTCCTAAACAGAAAAAAACCCCCCAAAGTAAAAATAACCAATGTTGCAAAAAAGTTCTTTTAAAATTGTTATAAAAAGCACACAGAGCAAAATCCGAGAGCTCTGTTTTAAACGCAGCAGCTC
Organism: Callaeas wilsoni; assembly: GCA_013398955.1. Taxonomy (NCBI): domain Eukaryota; kingdom Metazoa; phylum Chordata; class Aves; order Passeriformes; family Callaeidae; genus Callaeas; species Callaeas wilsoni. The sequence goes on from VWPU01006180.1 coordinate 54,966, forward strand.
TCTGGAGATCATTTGCTGTACTCAGCAGTTCGTTTCAATGCACACAGTCTTTGGGACTATAAAATAAGAGAGTAATATGAAAAATCCCATCATATGTTACTTTTCAACATGTGTCAGGCAGAAAATTCATTAGTCTGGTTCTTCCTTACTGTACCCTAGGAAACATGAGTCAGTCGGAAGTCTAACTGTATTCGGGATCATCATAACCTACAGTGCAGATAAAAATTTCTTCTACCTCAGTACAGACATAAGTCTACACTACACTTGTAGCATGTTGCTGCTCTACTGACAAATTTATCTTCTCTCTCCCTCTTATTTGGTTTCTCTCCATAGATGTTATCAAATTCCAGGATGTGCTGTGGCAGTCAAACACTTGAATTCTCTCCTTGAGGCTGGACCCATACTGGGTGTGAAACCATGATGTTCAGTCATTGCATTTTCTGGTATCAGGCAACTCTCCAATCTCTAGCAATGGCATGTAGTGAACAGTGTCCTTGAAACTAAAGGACCTTGTTCTTGTCAGCTAACAAGAATTAACCTCTTAAAGAAAAATGCAACGAAATGAGGAATTCCAAATGGCAACTGGCATGTATTTATGTCTTGCCAGATCACTTCTATATTACCGTGGTTATTAGTCTAGATACCTCTGGCTGTCCTCTCCCAAATTGTTATCTGTCAGAAAAAAAACATTTTTCCAATTCAGGCAGGCTTCTTTTCTTTGTCTGTGCTGAAAAACCTTTTCTGCTAGTTTTAAGAACATCTGACATCAGTTAAAAAAATGTCAAAACTAATAGTTTTGGCATTGCCAAAAAACCCCCCAGATACAGTCAATTAAATTATCAGGTAGCAGGTTGAAAAAAAAACCGAAGGAAGTACTTTTTCTAAGTGTATAATTAAATTGTGGAACTTATTGCCAGAGATTATGGTGAAAGCCCACAGAATAAATGTTTTTAAGAAGAAATTGGCCAAACTTATGGAGGACAGTTTCACAGAGGGCTACTGAATGCAAGAGCCAGATTTGAACTTTCTCCGAGCACTACTGACAACAGCCGACAGCACCTTTCTTAGAGTGGGTGGGTTCTAGTTCTGGCTCAGCATTGTCAGTCCTATTTTCTTGAATCCATTTAGTGTTTGATGAAATATGGCTATCCTGAGATATTCTTTCCCATCTAGTTTTTCCAGACAGACCTTTAGTGGGTCTAAACCTATGCAGAAAGAACATCATATGTACCATATATATCGGTTTTGTTCCAATCCACTAGTTCCCCTTTCTCTTTTTGGTAATTTTACAGTCCATTCATTGAAGTCTTTACATACAAGCTCTAGCCTAAACCAATTCAAAAGATTATTTGCTAGGTATGTCGGTAAATGTATAAACAATACTTTGAGGTCTCATGTTTGGAAGGAAGACACATCTCTTTTATTTACCAAAATTACAGAAAATATATTAATATTAATTGCAATAAAAAAACCAAAGTTTATACTCATACAGTGCTAAGTTTAAAAGACTCAGAGATGGAAAAGATCAATTAAATTTTTGGCTTCAAGGCAGGCTCAGTGTAGGCTCCTTGATGTTCATTTTCCATTGTTTCAACCATTTCTACTGGCAAACTGCTTTGCATGCAGAAAGTGAAATGTGAAAAAAAAAAATTTAAGTGCTTGAATCTGTTACTACACACACATTACAAGAGGAGTTTTTAGTGGGTTTAGAAGTATTAGTTTTATCTTATTTGGCAGGACAATTCTTTGGAAAAGCTGAAGAGTGGATGGAGAGTAAGACAGCTCAGTCTGCTGAGCCAAGAACTTCATTTTCTTGACACCAACGTTCAGAGCCATAAGGAGATATTGTACACTGTCTGAAAAAACACCACCGGCCAATTTTGTCATCACCAGAACCCCAATGAAAATAAAATGCATAATGATTACTTACTGATTACAATACTGACTCACTACAATAAAGTATTCCTCTATATGGCTTTTGTAAACATGTGTCATTACACAGTTTGATGATTCCTAACTATTCTAGGTTTACTTTTAAAAGGAAACACTAGATAAAGAGTATAGCTCCCAAGGCACTTCCTGTATCTTATATATTATCATTATTAATGTTGTTGTTAACCACAAAAGCCCAGAGTCCCATTTTTTGGGATTTCTAATCCATCTCAGGAAAGATGAAACCATATTCTCTCTCCAAAAGATATTGCAAACTGATGTGAAATGTAAAAATTTGAGACAGGCAGAGTCCATAAAAGAAAAAGTGAGTTTTCAAGGTGGTGGAGAAGGACAGCAGCAAAAATACAATCCTGTAGTTACGTAGATTAATTTTGCATGCAACTTGATGGTTCAAATAATATAAGGTTTTTGTTTTATGTCAGCTTTGTTGTGGAGTTTTTATGTGTTTTAATAAATAAGTACATGCTTCTTGTCTCTAGGGGTTGTTCTGCTTTAGTGCATAGGTGAGCCTGGGGTAGACACAGCAGATGCAATGAGTTCTCAGGGAATCCAAACTGAGCAATGGACTCCTGGGTTAGATCTATGATTAGATCTTTTCTTTAAAATAAAGCTACATTTGTGCAGTATCACTCATCCATCTGGATAGCTTGAAAATAACTACTTCTTCTAAGTGTCTTGTTATAATTCTAAAGGTCTTAGAACTGCCACTCTATTTTAAGCCTCTTTTTAAAAATTAATTTGATGTTCATTAAAGGCTTCTTCCTCACAGCCTCCTTAGTGAAATGCTATTGTCTAGTTGCCTTTGGAAAGTCAAGGATCATCATAGAGCTCTTACCCTACCTTGTGGAATTTCAGCCATTTTACCTAACAGAGAGAAATGAAATAGGAGCTGCTTTTTTTTTTTTTTCCTATTCTTGCTGATATAGGAAGATAAACTCTGGTTTTGTACACTTAGATTCACATCCAACATGTCTTACAAAAAACCAAATATTCTGATTTTATCTTGGCTTAAACAAACCTAGAATCTGAAAAGATAGATGTTATTTTTGTTTATGTTTGTTTTTGCAAGTTGACATGGGTTCCAGTCACATGCCCACTACTGTTTTATTATTGTTCAGTCACATGATTTTCAGATTTCAAGTTTATCATCCTATTTCTGCAAAATGATAGTTTTTTTATTGCCTCTTTTGCCAGTGTCAGAGCAGTTCCATTAAAGTCTTCTCCATGCCAGGGAGAAATTTCTTGCCATCAGAACTAGACACATGAGAAAATAAAGGGAAATTTGACCAGATATTATTTCAAGGAATCAGAATAGGAGGACTTCGTCTATTCTACACTTTACTGAGTTGCAGTGATTATCACTCTTTTTCAACCAAGTATTGTTTTTAAGCATGAATCCCTGAAAAACAAATGTAAGCTTTCTAATAACGTCCTTTTTTCTTTTTTTTTTCCTTAGTTACATCTCACATCTCTCAAGAAATCACTCCCAAACTGCTGGTAGACCACATACCAAAAATTACTTTGCTGTAAGAAAGATAAGCTTCTATAGCAGTGTGTTGCTGTTTGAGAATTTCACTTTTTTTATCTCAAGTCATCCTCTAATCCCTTCTTCCACATGTTTAGTATTTCAATGGAACCCTCTCTTGGCTTCACAGACACTTCCATTTGTGCTAGTACTCATTTGAAAATGATCAGGTTCCCGCAAACTCGTTTTTACAGGAGTGCTGGTGCATGACATGGCAAGGGCAGAAGTTTCATGCTCCCTACTCTGGATTGGAAAGCAGGAGCAGACAAAGCCAAAGGAGGATGGGGTTGGGAGTGCTGTAACATGCTCAGTTTGAGCACTTCAGATGGACTCCTTAATGATACATTCACAGTTCATCCCCAGGCTCTTTCAGTCTTTCTTACATTTTCTCAGTAGAGCAATGGTGACAGCAGTCTTTTTTTTAATGTGGATCTGTGCCCACTCAGTGCTCAACTGAAGCACTTCATATTTTTCATCTGAAGGTCTTGTATCCATACTTTTAGTGGTTTGGGGATTCCAGTTAATTCCTTTTTTTTTTTTTTTTCCTTTTCTCCCAAGAAGCCACCAAAAGATAAAAAACCCAAACCCAAACAACTGAGAGAAGGAAAAAAATTTTACTCTAAACAAGTGTTACGCATGACAGTAACAGCTGCAGCCCTGTTGACAATATAATACCACTGCAATCCCCAGGATATAACTCAGATACTGAATTTCAGGCTGCAGAAGAATGGCGCTTGAGGATCCTTGAAAAGAATTATGTTTGGAAGGCAAAAGAAAGATTAAGTAAAACAGAGGAAGTATGCTGGTGGTCCAGTGCAGAAACTCCAAATAAAAATTGTTAAGAAAGAGAAAAGTTAGTACACCCACAATAAACACATTTAGCTGATATGTACATTTTCCCCATTATAATCTGAAGTTTCAGAGTTTGTTTGTTTTTAGTGCTGTTAGGGACTGAAGCACATGGTGAAGTCTGTTGCTTTTGTATTGATATGATGTTAACAAGAGATGAACACATGGTAATAGAGCAATGGCAGGAATAAAAACAATATCAATGGTGAAGCAGAAGGATATTGAGAAAAAGACCCTTCTTTTCTATTTCTCTTCCTTTACAATGAGCAAATGTCAACATCAGTTATGAGGTAACTTTTAATCCTTTTTTTCTTCTTTAATTACAGTGATATTTGCCTTCAGAAAGAATTAATTTCAAATCATACCTACTGCAAGAAAGAAAAACATAGACCTTGTTCCAGTTTCTTCTGTGAATTAAAGTTTCTGCTTTGCTAATAGTTCATCCCACCAAGAAAAAAAAAATTAAAAAATTTATTTACAGCCTGATATCTGCTTCTTCACTTTTCCTAAATCCATTAGTTTTATGGCATAAACAGTTCTTAGGGAAGATAAGAAACTCTATATGAACTCTTTGTCCCTAGCAATGTCTGCTGTGTTCAGCCTCCTCGTTACTTGCATAGGAAGAACCTACACCACAGCAGAGCCCTGTCTGGAAGCAATGTCTGGATCCAAACTGCTGAGCAAGGACCATCTGAAGGCTCCTCACTTTCTGTGACAATTGCCCGGGGCTGATTCCCAGTCCCAAGGGAAAAGTTCAGGTGCAGTCTGTTCCCCATTGAGCGCTTTAAGCAACACCTCCTTATCCTGTGTGTGTGCCCTGATATTCTGTGCATGGTCTGATAGCAGCTCTATCACCTGCTCATCACAGGCCGGTCTGAGTTCCCCCTTAGAAAGTTTCCATTTGCCTACCAAAGGACAGACAGGGATTCTGGAAATCTTTGTTCAGCCTTCCTACACAGGAGATGCGAGCACATCTGGTGGGATTTCTATCAGCCTAAATTTGAACTCTTGCAGAGGAATGAGCTCATAGCAGAAGGCTCTTGTTGGAGCTGTGGAGAGAAACAACCACTTGTAGACCATTAACTCATTTAACATACTTTGGTGTCTAGTTTAAGACTAAGTGAATCACATCATGGAAATAATATACCCTGACGGTACTGTAAGAAAGTTTGTCCAGTCACTAACATCAACATTGTAGTTTCCATCATTGGCCAGATAGTTCTATGCAAGAGGCTGGGCCCCAGGAGGAACCCAGAATTCGTTTCTTCACCAAATGTAGATGTAGCCATACCCAGAGATTTACCTCCCAGTTTAAGGAGTGAAAAAACAGACAGAGGTAGGTTTAGCAATGTAATGTCTCTGTGCAGGGCTCACTGCTGTCCCAACAGTGAGGATAGTCTTTGCACAGCAAGTGACAACAGGATCCAGAATGCTCCCAGGCAAGAAAGCAAGTGGCTGATATTCACCAGCACTCATGACGATACTAAAACAAGATTGTATGTGACAGAAAATCAGGACCTGAGTTAAGCACTAAGTTCAGTGCATCCAGATATCACTGACTGTCAGAATATCCCATATTTGAAAACACTTTTCATATGTCATTACACATAGTTCTCCCTCACTGCTCATTTAAGTTCCATGGAACAATCAAAAGTGCAGAAGAGGATAAAAGGAAGGAGAGAATTCACTGGTTTCTACTTTTCCAGGTTAATTTGCCTCCAGCACAAGAGTACCAGAGTAAAAAAGGAACACCTAAAGATATCTACAATCAGTCCTGCAGTAGTGTTTGAACAAAGTCTGTCATATTTCACACAGAAATGGACTTTCAATACTCACATCATCAGTTCCTACATTTTAACTGTAGGATAGATGTGGAGAGGCAAATTGGGCTAACTCTCAACCAGCTATATAGAACTTTCTTTGGATGAATTTGACCTATCCTTTCTTTAGAGATGGATAACCCTATAGGTAACCACACTGACTCTGAAAACAGTCACAAAAAATTTGATCAGTACTTGGAGATATATTACAGAGGAAATACACATTTCTTATAAAAATGGTGTTGGTTGGTTTTTTTGTTTTGGCTCGATTTTTTTTTCCCCATTTTTCATTCATCATTATTCTCCTTTTCCTCCTGCTCCAGAGAATGGTGGTGAATGTTCTTACTGAAACACACTTTCTGCCCCCTTGGTGCACTGAGGGCAATTCCAGTGGAAAAAAGGATACTCAACACATACTTCATGTCTCGGCTAGGTCAAGCAACTCAGACAGTCATAATAAACTAAATTATTCTCCTGATCCTCAGAACTGTCAGACATTTGAATCTGTGTAGCCTCCTTTTGTGCATGCTACCCATATAAATGGATAATTTAAAAAAAAATCTAAATGGATAGCAAGTGTAAGCAAAAATAATAGTTATATAAGAAATAACAATATAACAAATTTGCTCATATTATTTCAGGCTACTTTGACCTTCAGTCAATATTACCCATCAGTATTTACTTTGATTTCATTGGACTGAGCTTGGATTGAATGGACTTCAAAATCTTGCTAACACATAGTAAATTCAAACATAAATCACGGTTGGGAAAATGCTCAGGCAAACTTAAGCTTGTCTTTTAGGGAAGAGCTTTAAAAGATTGAACTTGCCGAGACTACTAATGTTCATCCCTTCTTGAATTATATTTCCTTTTTTCCCCCCTCTTTTTCCTTTTTTTCTCTTTTCATTTTTATCTTATTTTTTTTCTCCCCCAGAACTGTTAAGTTGCAAATTTAATGTTTTTAGTCTGCTTCTGGAAATCAGTATCAGAACATTATTTACATCTTGAAGCCAAGCTGTGTCTGGAGAATTTCAATCATGTCACTTTTATGTGTTTGTACAAACTGAATGCTGAAAAGTCTTCTGTGGCACTTTTCTTTAAAGCCAAGTAGGGAGCAGAAGAGAGGAAAAAACTTAGAAAAACAGAGAGAAACTTTGCACTATAAATGCATGTTTCATTTTTCGGTATTAATAATTCCTCAGCGTATTTGTAATAACATGATATTGTTGCTGTAGATTTGATTTAGAATAGCTTTATATATAAGCTATGCTCTGATACTGAATTTTATTTCACAGAATCCATGCTTAATCCGGCCTTAATAAAAAAGAAATGTTAGCAATAGTAAGATGTACAAGCTATTCTTCACAGCTGTGGAGGATGTTTTATGCTTCATACACAATACAAAGGAGAAAAAAAAAAATGTGTATACTTTAAGCAAGCATGGAAATCATGAATCTGAACTAGAAAAAATAGTCTCAAAAATTTAATTTAAGAGGGAAAGTTGGCAGTATCATGTTGACAGATGTAAAAGAGATAAGCAAAAACACTAATAAGTTGTTGGTTAACATAAAGTGATGTTTCTAACATGAAAAATTTAATAATAGACATAGCAGATCTGTGCCACAGCCACCATCAAGATTTATATTATTTGAGTGAAAATAATGGCTAACAAATCAGTCAGGCAGAGACAACAGTTTGAGAATGCCCAGGTGCTTTGCCGTTCCTGAAGAACGTTCACCCTATATTTTATTAAAGTGGTATGGCCTGCTAATGGAAAGAAGATAAAGTTACAAACCACATTTGCTTCTGAAGTAATCTTTCCAGTCTTGTTAAAGTCAATGGAACTCCATGAAGAAGTGAAAAGCAAAATTTGTTCTTACATATTCCTCCAGGAACAACCTATCCAGCAGCAGAGATGGAGTCTCAGCAGACATTAAAGTTGTCTGTCTTTTCCCAGTAGGGCCCAATTGGATGGATTCAAATTAAATCTTGTTACTTCTATTTTTTGCTGTTAAACTGTTTGACTCTGAGGTAATTGATAAGCCTGTCTGACTACTGATATATTGAAAATGGCAGCAGTATCTAGGAATGGGCTATCTTTTTTTAAAGACTGATAAAAAGTAATCACTGTAAGTGGGTGTGGGTAAAGGTTCGAACAATGGGAATCTCAGTGTATCTTGACAACAATAAACACAGAATCACAGTCCATCTCCTGGCCCTGCACATCCACTCCCAAGAGTCACACCATGTGCCTGAGAGCATTGTCCAAATGCTTCTTGAGCTCTGTCAGGCTGATGCTGTGACCACTTCCCTGGTGAGCCTGTTGCAGTGCCCAAATATCCTCTGGGGGAAGAATCTTTTACTAATATCCAATGTAAACCTCCCCTGACACAACTTCAGGCCATTCCGTCAGGTCCTGCCACTGGTCACCACAGAGAAAAGATCAGAATCTACCCCTTCTCTTCCTCTCACAAAGAAATTGTAACTGCAATGAGGTCTCTCCTCAGTCTCCTCTCCTCCAGGCTGAACAGACGAGGTGACCTCAGCTGCTCTTCACACAGCTTCTCCTCAACACCCTTCATCATCCTTGTTGCCCTCCTTTGGACACTCTCGAACAGCTTTATATCTTTCTTACATTGTGGCACCCAAACCTGCCCCCAGGACTCGCGGTGAGGCTGCCCCAGTGCAGAGCAGAGTGGGACAATCCCCTCCCTTGCCTGGCTGGCGATGCTGTGCCTGATGTTCCCAAGACAGGGTTGGCCCTCCTGGCTGCCAAGGCACTGCTGACTCATTTCCAGTTTACCATCAACCAGGACCCCCAGGTCCTTTTCCTGGCACTGCTTTCCAGCGTCTCATTCCCCAGTCTGTCTGTACATACAAGGTTGACCTGTCCCAAGTGCAGAAATCAGCACTTGCCCTTATTAAACTTCATGTGGCTGGTGATTGCCCAGCCCTCTAATTTATTGGGGTGTGTCTGCAGAGTCTCTCTGCCTTGATAATTTGTATCTTCAGTCAAAATATTGCGCAAACAGGAATAAGTCAACTATTACAGTCATGTTCAATTGTATTTGTCTTTTTTATAGTTGAGAAAAGCAGAATAGAAACAAACCATATATTATGCTCAGCATTGCAGCACCCAAGGACATGTAGTGATAGGACAAGGGCTTCATATTGAAAGAGGACAGGCTTAAATATAAGGAAGAAATTCTTTACTGTGAGAATGATAAGGCTGGAAATGTCCAGACAATCTGTGAATGTTCTATCCCTGGAAGTGTTCAAGGCCAGGCTGGATGGGTCTTTGAACAACCTGGTCTAGTGGGAAGTATCTCTACCTACAGCAGGAGGGCTGGAACTAGGTCCCTTCCAAACCAAATAATTTTTTAAGTGTTTCCACTGTTTCTAGATGAAAAGTCCTGGTATTGTTCACACCCATGCTGCAATAATGCCTTTCAGTTTGGATTTTCTGCAAGTTCATCTGGAGCAGGGAAGAGAGGAGTTTATGCAGCTACACCCTTGGTCCGTTCTACCTTTCCATGTAGATGCTTCCCAGTCACAAGGTAGATTGGCAACATTACTGTCCTCCAACTTTGTTGTCTGATCTTAAGCCTGTAGGTTTCTTAATTTTCTGGCTTATGACTCACCATGAAGTTCTGCCCTCAGGTACATGAAAACCATGATGCTGGCAAACAGCTCATTTAGTGCCTAGGTTGTATCACAGTCTTTCCTGCCTGTGTTGCCTGGGAGGATTCACATGGGACTGACAAGTAAATATCTAGTTCAGGTACCTGTAAATAAAGTTATGGTTTTGTTGCTAATGGCAGGAAAGAAACTCCTGGAAGGCATGTGATGGACCACAGTGCAACATCTTGTGTATGTCTAGGTGCTGATTCTCTTGGTAATTTTACGGATACATCTGAAAGCGAGACCCTGACCCTGGCTGCCATTTTCTGACACTGCTGGTTGCTAAACCCAGCAGTATGGCCACCATCATCCAGCCAAATTCTTCTGGAGGATGTGCTCCACAAGATACATGATCACACAAGCTCATTGACACACATCTCAGCTGCTAGAAGACAAGCTGTGCAGAAAGGATGTATGTCACTACTCTGTTTCAAAAGAAGCAGAAGGGAATGGACCAGCACTTGGTGTTGGTAGTCCATGATCTTCCTGTTCTGTTAGTTTTTTCTGCATCTTGACTAGGAAGTTACAGAAGGAGACAACAGCCTTTCTTATGAGTCCATCTTTCCCCTGTCCTTACTTTCCCAAAGGTTTTCTTGATCTACTGCTACTCCCAAATAAGATACTGTCTCTTTATCCCAAAGATAATTTTGCCATAACGCAGCCTTGAACAGAGAAGGTAAAAGCATATGCACCTCTTTTTCCCCTTATTTTCTGTCAACAACGTGCCTCTTCAGCCCACTGGTGAGCAGGAGAAGGTCTTTCTTTAAACTAGGATCAGGCTGATCACATATATATTTCTATGTTAGAGTGGCTTCTCACTTAAATGATCTCTTATATTTGTAATTTAAAATATATATATTTCTGTAGATAAACTGGTCCTCTATATGCTCATCAGAGGTTGGGGTCCTTGGATATTTTTCTCTCTCACAGACACAGTGTGGAGAACACAGACTGTCTCAGTGTCTCATACCTAGGTAGCAAAATTATGGGAGGGTAACAATTGCTAAAAGTTTATGGCAATTCACATAAGGAATTTAACTGTTTGGCCTTACAGAAGATTTTCATTTTGCTTGCTTGACTCAGTTGTAACACCACAGATATTATAGATGAGAAAGACTCATTTATAAGTCTCACAAAAGTAATGGATGCTTTAAAGAGATGTCATTGTTTATTTCACAGGTGGGTGAGGGAAAAGAGATTTGAATTAATGTATTTTTTTAAATAGCTGTAAGAATTGGGAGAACTAATTTACAGTTTATCTGCGTGGTATTTTATAGTAGGGAAATATGAGAGGAATGCACAGGAGAAACATAATTCATATTTCTGCATTTTACATGGAAGAGGAGTTGGAGAGTAAGGAAGTTTATCAATACTTTAGCCTTTGTGAGGAAGATTTCAGAAGTGCATTTTTGTATCTTATACGTCATATTTGTCTACATTGGGTTTGGCAGCTGTTTTGATGGCCATGAGAGTTCAAGAAATGTGCTTCTGGCTATGCTTTCTTAGCCATGTGCAAAACTTTTACTTTAGCACTGAAGAGCACTAAAGAAAGCCTTTCAGCATATGTGGCATGAAGTGCCCTAATACAGAACGTGCCAGCATGGAATGCATGCATGGGACACTCCACCACCACAAACAGTGGTAGGACACAAATGTGGAAATTATGAGAGCTGTGAAGGCTTATGTGCAGAGAGACAAAAAAAAGGGCTATGCTATAGCCAACAAACAAAGGCTTGTGACATGAATACCCCACATGAAGAAAGGCTGTCCATTCTGGAAGGTAAAGTCATTGAGCAGGACACGTATGAGATGCTCTGATTGCACTGGGGGCCAGGGACTCCCTCCTGGTATGATAGTGAAGGTATATCCTAAATACCTTCTAGGTTTTCATGCTATGGGTGTATGAAATGACTTTTATAAGTCTGTGTCTCAGGGATTCACTCATCATCCCACAAAGGCCCTTGAGAACTCTGGACACAGAAAGTGTAAATTAACACGAGAAACACAAAGCTGCTCTCTTTCACTCCATTTCACACGCATAACCATAAATCAGAGAGTGAGGAAAGTCACTGGAGGCAGAAACCCTCATTTGGCTTTAAGTCCAGATTTCAGCTCTTTTCTGTAAATTTGTTATTGTATCTGTCTTAGTAATATGAGCTGAGAGGAGCTGTAGAAATCCATGAGGGGAAGCTCTTCCAAAAATGTTTTATTCCTTCAGCCTTTTAAACAGCTGGTTTCTTTCTGAGGAAAAGCTGACAACTACACCAGACTCTGTTGAATTATGTATTGTACATTTGGGGAGCAAGCTGCAATATGCAATGCAGTGAGCAAAGCTTTCCATATGCATTTGTCTAAGGATAAGACACAAATCCAAGTCCAAGAGGTGATAAACCCAGTGGTTTGCGTTCCAATCAGTTATAGCTGTGCTCAAAAATAATACCTTGTAAGTGCACATTAGGGGCAATGAAGCGAAAAATTACACATGCAAATGTAACTCAAGACACTGAGCCTTGTTGTTGGAAAAAGATTCTTCTCTTTTGCAAAAGAGCAGTGAAGAGGAGAGTTGTTTGTAGGGTTATTGTGCATTCTGTCTTCTGAATTATGATCCTTACTGACAAAGAGAGCAGGTGTAAGGAAGTTTGCACTCAGGTAAAAGAGTGAGGTATAACAGCGTTGTAGGACAACATTGAACCAGAAATTCTTTGGCTACAAAAAAATCTTCCTGATTATGAGTATTATGGATAAAAATTGAAGGTTAGGCCTTGGCACTCGTAATCATGTTCCTGAATATTAATACCAGCTGCTCTTCCAATAAGGTAATTTTGTACAGGTGCCATGGTTTCACCCCAGCCATCAGCCAAGCCCCACGCAGCCACCCGCTCACTCCCACCAACAGGATCAGGGAGAGAATTGGAAGGGGAAAGCTGGAAAGTTTGTGGATTGGGACAAAGACAATTTAATAGGGAAAGCAAAAGCCACTCACACGAGCAAAACAAAACAAGGAATTAATTCTCTGCTTCCCAAGGACAGGAGGTGTTCAGTCATCTCCAGGAGAGCAGGGCCCCATCACATGTAACAGTGACTTGGGAAGACAAACACCTTCACTCTAAAAATCCACACACACACTTTCTTCCTTCTTTCCCCCAATTTATATACTGAGCATGATGTCATGTGGTCTGGAATATCCTTTTGATCAGTTTGGGTTACCTGTCCTGTCTGCATCTAGTCCCAACTTCCCATGCACCCCTAAATTCCCTGCCAGGATGGGAGTACAGAAAACAGAAAAGGCCTTGGCTCTTGTGTAAGCCCTGCTCAGAAATAACAAAAACATGTCTATATAATCAACCCTGTATTCAGCACAAATAAAAAACACAGCCCCAAACATACACAGTCTCAGCCACTGGGAAAAAAATTAACTCTATTCCAGCCAAAACCAGCACAACATGTTATAAGTTCAATGTCAGAACCCCAAGAAATGGCTAAACGAAGAAGAAATGCTTATGCAATGTCCCCATTCCACCTGAATGACAACCCAAACACTTCACAAATTGCAAAGCTAAGCACAGTAGATTTGACAAAGTTGTTAGGAGAGTAGAACACCTCTCCAAGCCTCAGGATTCTCCATTTACACACAGATTCACAGTGCATTGCTCCCATACCTTACCATGTAGACAGCATGATTCCCTGCCAGGGCCAAATCTGGGCTTGAACTTCCTGACTCTAATTAACATTCTATTTCCACTAGCTATTTTCCCCTGACCTAGAGCATTTCTGAAATAATTTGCTACTGCTCAGTGGTAAATGTACGTCCTTAATGCTTATAAAGGTGCCTGGTAAATTCAGCCTCTGGATATTCCCTTGAAAAGTGTTGTTCAGGTTAAGCATCTGCTCTGTAGGTGGTTAATTAGCAATAAACAAGTTGTCTTCTGAATGCTAACAGCAATAATATGTTAACACAGTTCCAGAAAAACAAAAAAACCCCACCAGATGACTTCTTAATAGAAATTGTTCAATACTGGAAATTTTTTATTACCAAAACCTTCAGATGTTTGTAACACTGATGTCTCAGAATGGCTGTGGGCTCTGCCCTGAGGAGCAGACCACAAGCCCAAGATTTTGTTATTGACAGAAGCTGTTTGTGTTCATTGAATCAAGAACACAGCTGACTCTCCTAAGAAAGACAAGAAGAGAGTGGATGATTGACAGTATGATGGGAAAATGGTCCAAAACTTGGGTGAAATGCAAGCAAAAGCATTGATATTAGAGGAAGGAAGACTGACAACAGAAGAGGTCAGATACTGAGGAGACTGAGACTGTGAAAGGACAGGTCTAAGTGGATTCTGCTCTTGTGGATTCTGGATGAGATGCTGACCCAGAAATATTAAAATTGTAGAATTGTAGAATTAATTTGGTTGAAAAATATCTTCAAGATTATCAAGTTTAACCACTAACCCAACACTGCCAAGTCCAGCTTTAAACCATATCCCTAAGAGTCACATCTACATGTCTGTTACATACTTCCAGGGATGGTGAGTCTATCACTGCCTGGGCAGCCTGTTCCATGCTTGACAACACTTTCTGCTGAGAAATTTTTCCTAATATCCTATCTAAAATGACACTAGATAATTTATTTTCTATTTTTACACTTTCTTTAACATTACGTTTGGAAGTAGATACCTACTAATACAGAGGAGTTTTGGCACAAGGATAAGAAAGATTTGGAAGGCTGGCAGCCTTGGATGGCACATTTAAGTTCTGCAGAAAGATGAGAGTCACTAATAGAAAGGCAGTTCCTGGCTGTAATCACCTCTAATGCCATGCAGCTGTTACCTGAGTAGGGTTTCACTGTGAGGATAAAAGTTACTAAATCTGGTAAATGAACATGAATATCAAAATAATGGGTACATACTTCCAAATTTTTCTAATTTTTTCCCTTATAGAAAAAAAGTTTGGAAGGGATCATTTTAGGAGCTGTGGGACAGCTCATGCAGATTGAGCAGGATGTATGGGATTATGCCAGAGAAATCCCACCTTGAAGCACTGGCACAAGAACAACCAGTGATCCTGACTGGGTTAGTGACATTTCAGTTGGGAGAAGACAGTAGAGGTAAAATTCCACTAGATGGAATAGCTGAAGCAGATATTAACACGTTGTGTGTGGAAAGATAAGTTTTAGGCCAACATATTCTATTATCTACTTTATTTGGAAGAGAAGCAGAAACAGTCAAAATACTCATTCCTGCTCATGCTTGGGAACAAGCAGAAACAGTACTTTTATGTAGTCTTCTGGTGTTAAACAGAACATTTTTACCTAGGATTGTCCAGATTTAGGCCTAAGTAACTAAAACAGAATTTTAGTTATTTGATAATATGGTAGTATTAGTAGCAATAGTTTTATAGATATATTAACTGACTAAGATAAAAAAAATTATTCAGATTGAATAACCGTTTCATTAGTGAATTATTTAAAATACTAATAGGCAAACATTCAGTTTTGCTGTGACTTACTTAGCTACATGAGTTTATTTTGCAATGGTGAAATTACAGGCAGCCATCGCTCCAGTCAGAGTGGAGTGACAGACTAGAAATCTCCTCCATCAGCAAGAATGTTTATCAAAATACTCAGAATGTCAAGCAGACCTGGTGGGATAAGAACTTTGTTGACAGGGAACTCATGACTACACTTCAGTGCAAAAATGCAGCAAAGGCGGACTCCAAAGGAAGAATTTAGAAACATTGCATGTCTGTGCAGGAATTGTGTCAGAACAGTAAATCCCAGCTGAAGATAAGACTTGTAAGGGACACTGAGGGCATCAAGAGCTTCTATTGCTGTATTAGTAATAAAATGAGGAACAAGAGAAATGTGGGACTGATGATGAATAGGGCAGGGTGAAAGTGGACACAAAGTACTTTGGGACAAGAGGAATAGGCCTCATGTTAGGATGAGAAGAAATGGCCTCAGGTCAAACCAGGAGAAGTTTAGATTGGATATTAGCAAAACATTTCCTCACCAAAGGGGTTATTGGAACAGGCTGCCCAGGGAAGTGGTGGAGTCACCATCCCTAGAGATATTTAAACTTGTAAATGTGACGCTTGGGGACATGGTTTATTGGCGGACTTGGCAGTGCTGGGTTAACAGTTGGATTTAGTGATCTTAGAGGTCTTTTCCAAATGAAATAATTCTATTATTCTGTGATTCTATTTTTAAAGCTCTTCAGTTTCAAAATGCAAACACTGTTTTCAATGTTTGCGAAAAACTGAAACAAAGTATCTTACTGAGAGTTCTTTTTCTTGAAAGTATTTATACAAAACATTCTAATATTTTCAAAACTTTCCTTTTTTCTCTTTTTTTCTTCAAAATGTTTACAAAAAGAGAAAGAAAATTTTGAAGATTTGGTTGCTAGATGTTGATGGGCATCTGCTACTTACTCTGCAACTACTTTTTTTTTCAGTTTATTACATGTGAAAATATTTTATCCTGCTTGAGGGCAAAGCCCAGATGTATGAGAACTGTGTCAGGGTCTTGACTCTCAGGGATAACTTCAGGAAGATAATACTGTGGTCACCATAGGACTGTCTGGGAAAATACAGAGAATTCCTTTCACCAGTTCCCACCTCCCCCTGAAAGCCTTCCACTTTTCACCTTTTGTTCCTGGCATTTTTGACACAGCATCATTCTGGAAATTGGAAACCAAGGCTTCTGTGATCGAGCAATATGTCTCACTCCTTTGTGCACCTGGTCAATAGTCTCTTGTATTGCTGAACTCAGGGCACAGATGGTTTACATAGCTGAAAGACCCACCACACTCCTACTGCAATATGATCCACAACCAGGATTTGGTTCCTTATGCAGAAGACATTAATTTTCATTTGGCAGGATGACTAAAACACCCTAATGAATTTCAAAGGTCCATTAAAATCTACTTAGAGAATATAAATATATTCTGAATATTCGTTACAATGAAACAACTTTTGGAACACTAATGAATATCTGTTCCATAACTTTTATAGAAGAAGCTTTTGTTATATCACAGCAGTTTTTCTCAAGTCTGCATTTCCTGGATATCATTAGAATTTTAGAGTCAATAAAAGATGTGAGATTTACTGCAAAGCATTAAGTCACATTTATTCCTCTGTTCTTAGAAGTTGACCTGGTAGAGAGGCACTTCCAATAACACTCAAATCTGAACCTAACTCCCAGTTTCATCACTGAAAGTCATACAAGTGTATTAAATGCATGAATGTCTTCCTGACCCAATTACTCCTAATGGAATATACATAGTAAAAATCAATGTCACCATCTTTTGAGTGGTGCACTCAGAATGCTTGAAAATTGACCTCTGATGTATTCATTCATTTTCAAAACTTTTGCCTACTTGTGTAACTTTTGCCTTTGTGAATTAAGGCAATCTACTATCAGTGGGCAAGCAGCATTCTTCTGCAATGTCTCAATGAGTAATAAGGAGATAGGATAATTGCACTACAAGCAAGGCTGTCACATCAGCTTCAGGAAGTGGTCTGAAGCTGTCCACTTGATGCTTGCCAGGGTTGAAGATTGCTTAGAGGAAGGCAAATTGTCTTGAAACAAACTGAAAATGAGCTTTGAGGACTTGTTTTATGTGTTTCTGCCCTGTCCACTTTTGTGTCAGAACTTATGTCAGGTTTTGAGCAGTAGCAGCTCTAGCCACAATGATTTCCAAGTTGATATCTCAACTTCCATTGCACGGGCAAAAGTCAGTCTGGACAAAGACAAAGAATACAAACAGGACTTGTGTCTTGGTTTGAGAGACAGATGTCTGCTAAGGAAGGCAGGAGTCTTCCTTGGAATGGAAAATGTGAACCCTTTCCCTTTGAATTGTTATAATTTTGAAACTAAGGGACTCTCAGGCAAAGATATGAGAATAGGAATAACAGTTCTTTACTAGTATATCCAATAAGGCAAAACCAACATCAGCTGTGGCATTAACAACAAACAGAACCAGAACCCAGTGACGGCCGTCTCGGCCGCAGGCACTTTCCCCTTTGGCGCAGTTCCGGTCACAGCCGGCAGGGGCGCTGGTGGCTCCCGGTGCGCAGGGCAGGTGCGATGGTTCCCCCGCGGCTGCAGGGGGCGCTCCGGCGCGAGCTCGGGGAGAGCGCAGGAGTGACGGCGTGACCGGGACGGGACGGGACGGGAGAGGGACTCGCTGCACAAACCCCAGGGACAGCCGGGCCCGGTGCCTCAGCTGGACACTCGGAACTGCCAAGCTGGAACGGCAGAGACGAGCAAAAATCCCAGAGTGGTGGAGGAGATGTGTCACACTCCGGAGCGGCGGTGGGAACCCCGGTACGCCTCGGCAGGCAGGAGGTGCAGGGCTACAGGGTAGTGAAGGCCGCGAGCAGCGCTGAGCAAGCGGCGGGGCGGGGAAGCGGCAGCCTGGCTCCAAGCAAGGCAGGGAGTGCCAGGATCGGGGCACCCAGGTAGATGGTAAAAAGTCCCTCCCTTAGTGAGGTGGGTGTTAATAAGGTCCCAGTTCAGGGGCTGCTCCTACAAGCAAAGGCTCACCCATGGCAGAAGACGCAGGACCGGGCTGGACCACAGTGGTAGTCACGAATTCGCTTCTCCAAACGGCTCAAGTTGAGAAAGAGAGCGAGACAGAGCTAGGGGCTGCCCCCAACCCTGCTTTTCCCAATTTCCAGTCCTGCAGTATCTCCCTCCTACATGGGAAACGTCAGGTAATGAGAGAGGGGCCAGCTGCACCCCTCCCCTGAGCTGATAACTTATTTTGGCTGTGTTAAGTATCCAGTCATTGTGGCCTCTTAGCAACACGGGGAAAATGCCTTAAGAAGGAAAAAAACCCAACAAAACAAAAGAAGAAATCTTAAAACCCCTACAACTTGTTAAATGTGAACTTAAATCCTCCTATGTTACCATTGTGACAGGGATGGTAACTTCTGGCGAGCTAGTGAAACAATTAGATAGAGATATAAACCACTGCAGAGAAATTTTCAGAAGTCTATCTAACAGACCCCTAAATTCTTTCTCTCCATGTAGGAAACTGCCAGCTGACAGCTGAAAAAGCATTTCCAATTTCTCCAGCCACAAACACTTGCAGTGTTGTGGCTCAGCTCCTTGGCTGTTCACCTTTACCCTTGCCAATCTGCAGGAGCACAGATAGTGAGAACTCTAGCCAGGCAATGCAGCCCAGTGTTCCCAGTTCCAGACACAGTGTTTCCCTGCAATAGTTTTGCAATCAACTTTGTCTGACATGTATACCTTTACAGTTAACTTCAGGAATATCATGCTTCCCCTGAAGAAAAGCATTATGAATGAGTAAATATAAATAACATTATTGTATAATTATTTTATTGTTTTTATGTATTTTTATGTATTAGTTGAAAGCAATTTTCACTTCCAATTATTGATGTTGGGGCTTTCTTAGATAAGCAGAATTTGATTTTATTTACAGTCAATCAGTGTATAGTTTAATCCTCTCAAGTTTTCCGAGATATTGCAGGGTGACTTGTAGGGCAGAAGTTCACTGCTCTAAGTCTTTTTTCAGTTTTACTTTCTTTTTCTCTCTTTTTATTTCTGTCCCAATTCTGATATTCAGCAATCAGATCTCATTAATAGCTTCAGAACATTCACTCTGTTAAAGATATACAGATGTTGATACTGATGTTTCTGAAGTCAAGATTCAAAATTATTCTTATGGGAAGCATTCTTGAAGCCGATGAGTATTACAGTTTTTGCAGAAATTTTCCATGACCTGATGTTCATCTTGGGCAATTATTATAACCTTCTACTTTTTTACAGGTGTTTCATGTTTTTCAAATAATAAGCTGAAATCCATTTAACATACCCTGATATTTTTCAGGCAATTAACATAATTTGTGACTCTCATTGTGACCTAATTTTTTTACATGTAGCCAACATTTGGTAACAGTTAAGAGTGTATTTATATATACATACAATATCCCTTGTTACAGGATATTTTCCTAACCATAAAGTGTGTGCAAATCTAGACCTGAGAACCCATCATCTCTCATCCAGAAGCTGAGCTGCTGAACCACGAATGGAAAACTCAGGGCTGCAGAAAAAAAGATGAACAAACCCCAGCCCAGCTACACAGATTAGCAGCAAGATTGCTAAAATGGAAGGAGACCTGAATCTCCAAATGCTAAATCTTGAGGTATTTCCATTTGTTGGTTGCTGATTGCATAATGAGAATGCAGTGGCCAAGAAGAAAGAAACAGAAGTTTATAGACATTATAGTCAGTGGATTTATGATCAGCATTAATTGCATGTAGAGCGGAAATTTTGAGAGCTAACTTTATTCCTCATTGTGGCTACGAAATCTGTGCGAAAGGAACTAAGAAAGTAAAATATAAGTTTTTTCAGAATCAGACCACTACTTAGTTTTTTCATATAAGGGTGCTCTCTGAACTAACTGCTAGTCAAAACAAATTTTCCTCTGCTTTAGGGGTAAGTCTGTGATCTCTTTTCTTTCTCTCTCTTAAGCATTTTAAAGTACCTATTAGCAGTGCTTGATTAATTGACTTTTAATTTCAGGACCATAGCAGAATCCCCACAGTCTGTCCAAGAGTAAGATGTTATCAAATACTGCTTCTTAAAAGAGAAAAAAATGCACTCCCGAATTTCAGATACACTACTGTTTATTTTTTAAAAAATATTCATTAATTAGTAATAAACTTTGCCAGATGGTTACCCATTCATGAAAATTTCAGAGTACAAAAGACAACCAAAGTATAATCTCAGGTGAAAACAGCCATCTAAGTTTAAGAATAAGAGGAACATAGTCTTCAAATTCTCATAAATCTGTAGATAAATGGTAAAAAAAGCAAAACTAAGAAACTAAAAAAGAGGTGATGCCAAAAGTGGAGATGGAAGCTGGGTGGGATTTCATGCAGTGGCCCAAGCATCGTATGCAGGGCATACATGTAGTGGTGTTTTGCAGCAGCGGCAAGAAACCATTAAATATACTGTAGCTTTTGTTTCCCCCTACAAAGTACATAGGATTCACATGAATATGAGTATGTGTCATCCTAAATATTAATTAAACAGTTACTGCTCATTGGCCATGCTGACACATGTGATACACAATCGTCAGTGCCTGAGCAACGGGAGTAAGAGCACATCTCAGCCAGTGCTCCTCCAGAGCGTCCTCTGCCTTTCCTTTCCTGCTGCTGAAGTGAAGGATGTGTTTTATTAGCACTTATACATTTATCAGCAGATGTATTTTACCTGGCAGTTAGTTCTGACAGTCTGATTAATTAAATTCTTCTGTTACTCTAAGTCTCTTAATTTTAAGCACATTTTAGTCAGATTCTTGATCTCAAGCGCATTACTGTACTTTCCAGGCCTTTGTTTTATTCTTCCCTCTTTGATGATTTGGTTCATTTCCAGGTTAAACTCCATGGGACACGAGCTCTTTTATTGTACATCTTTGCTCAGAGGCACCCGAATTCTGACTGACACCTCTAGGTACAACCACAACACAAACCCACTGGTGTTTGTTCTTTCTAAAAGAAGAAATTAATTTAAAAGCACACTTCCATTTTTAATTAGATAAAAGCTTGCAAATTCATATTTAGTTTTTACTTTCCCCTGTCTCTTTCAATACAAAGTGATTGAAAATAGAAGGAAAATATTACTGTAGATTTCCTGACACTGATGTTATTTGAGTTAGTCAATAAAGCATGGAATCTACACTGCCTAATTAGACTTGCAGTGTAGCTTCAGGTGCTGACAAAGCACCAGGACTAAAATAGATGGAGATCTGTGTCTGATCAGTAGATATCCCCAAGAAAGAAATCTGTTGCACAATTTAGATGAGGCAGTCTGTCAGGAGGGAGTTCAAGAGCACTTGCCTTTACTGATTAAGTAGGATGTACTTGCCTGTGGAAGGTGAGTTCTCAAGGCTACATACCTATGGTTTATTAGACTTGTTTGGGACAACTTTCTGTCACAGAAGCTGAACGACAGGGCACAGCTTGTGTGCAAGTTGCAGTCAGCTCTCTTACCCTCCAAAACTGGGTAGCTTCCTTTAAAACACCAACAGCAATTTTTTATACCACCTAGGTTCTGCCATCATGCAAATTTTTCAAGGGCTCTGTTTGAAAAAGTGTTACTTTTCAGAGGAAAATATTTCTAGGATCATTCCAGAAATTAAACTCTATAAATCTTTAAGTCCCAGTACTTAGTTCCTGCCTCAGACTTTTTAATTTACTAGCATAGGTGCATCCTACATTTTCAAAAACCTGGAGCAAGTTAGGCAAACTGGATCCTACACAGAAAGCCTACCTCTGGCACAGACTCAGCCACATCCCTGAAATCAATATTTTCTTTTTAGGTACTGAGGGAAGGCAAGAAAAAGATGTGTAAGCTGCAACCTAGAAAATGAGGGGAGTACATTCTTTTTATAATCTTTGTACTGGTATTTTGAACACTGAGAAATGGCTGCTCAGACAAAACGTGGTTAGCTCAGATCATTGCAAAAATAAAAGTAATAAATCTGGAGTATTCCTTAAAATTAAGTAGATATATATTGCATTACAAAGAAATTCCAAGAAAAATTAGGTTTAGCAGGTTTCCAAAAAAAAAAAAAGTGACTATCCAGTTATACTGGTTAACATTTAAATGGAATGTTGGGAGTAATATAAAACCTGATGTTTCAAGTTGTAAGTATATCTTAAATTTTAAAGATTAGCATGAGATCTTCCTGACAAGTAGATGGGGACAGATTATCCCCCATGTGACTGCTATGGAATTTCCTACATGTTTTTCTGAAGCATCTGGCGCTGGCTGCCATCTGAAATAGGCAGGACTGAACACTCCAAGGTTTTCTGCACCTCTGTCCTCCCCAAATGACACTTTCTGTGCTTCCAAATTGAGATGGAGTCAATTGCTTTTTGCTGATTATTTCTCCACACCATTCTGCACGTACACTGAAATTTATGATTTCTGGGGCTCCTTTTGGTTGTCATTTTCCCTGGTTTTATTGAAGTGTTAGCTCAGGGGCCATTGCAATATGGGTTACAATCAATGAATCTTCAGCTGTTTGTGCTTGCTTTACCAGGAAAGTTATATTTCTCTGTTTCAGTCCCCTGATTTCTAGAGTGTGGCCTTATTTTTCCGTTGTTCCCTCTTACTTCCTCAACCAACTGATGTGAGTTTCTGCCAAAGTACAGGGGTCATAGGGAGCTCACACCGATCTGCCTTGGAGCAGCACCACTTGCATAGCTTCTGCTGCTGTAAGGAAACACATGCTCTGGTATTTTGCAGCAGAATTCAGATTGTTCCCTCATAAATAGTCCCACAATCTCTTAGCAATTTCTTTACAGATATGAGGATATGCAGCATCAACAGATAAATAGTCAAAAGATTTTTTGGGTTCCCAGATTACCACTATAACTTCTTGATTCTACTGCAAAGAAGCAATTAAATGATGTGCAATGTGATGAAGAATTTTGCCCTAGGATTTGCAATAGCTGCGCTGGGCTTCCTATACCTGTACATTCTCACCTCACATGCATAGACTAGAATACACAGACCAGTACAGGATTAAAGACAGAAATGTTGCAGGACCTGTCCCTTTGGACATTTAATTTGAAGTAAAGAGAAGGCAGAATAAAGGTCTCTGAGGTATTTTAAAAAAAAAAAAAAAAAGGAAAAAGAAAAAAATGCTAGAGGGTTCCAGCAATACTGGAAATTCCACCTTCTGACACATTTACCCAGACACCTCCACAGCTTGTGTATTCAACCACCAACTCCAGCAGCTGGTAACAGTTTCTTTTCAATTGATGACATCTAATTAAGCATTTTGGAACATATTTCTATTCCAGGGAAATTAGAATATGGAGGTAAAATTCCAGCTTGCACCTCCTTGTACTTCAATAGCAGTAATGTGACAGTTTTATTTGGCATTTCTACTTACTGGATTACTCTAATACATCCACATGCATGCTCATCCTTTTTAAGTAGGTGAAACAGAAAAAAACCTCAGAAGATAAATCCAATGAATCCTATTTCTTTAGGTAAGATCTTAGGCTCATGATGAAGTGACGAAGCTTCCGCAGTGAATTCAAGTTACACTCAGGAGCATTACACACCCTCTTTGAGGGGTTTACTCTTGGCTTCTGCAGTCTCAGCTTCTCAAAATACATCATAACCCTGAGTGCCAAATGCAGTTGTCAGCATTTGCTGGTTTTCCAAATTTACAACAAAAGAACGGGGTGTCAGCCTGCTGACCTGCTCTCTGAAGGAGAAATCAGAAAAGCACTAGATGGTGTCAGAAGATGTATTTCTACTAGACTAAGAACCTGGGGAATGTCTTGAATAAAAGAGTTACCTGAATGTTTGAGGGTTCTACAAATCAGAGTTGGTAAAGCATCATGAAATCAATCATCTGGTTTGCAAAGCATTTGCAACCAATGACAGCATGTGCCTTGTACGCTGTAAAATACAGCTGAATAAATCATAGAATCATAGACTCATAGAATCAATCATAAAATGGTTTCAGTTTGAAGGGACCTTAAAGATCATCTCATTTCAACGCCCCTGCCATGGGCGGGGACACGTCCCATTAGACCAGGTTGCTCAAAGCCCCATCCAGCCTGGTCTTGAACACTTCCCAGGGATGGAGCATCAACAGCTTGGACAATTTGGACAACCTGTACAAGAATCTCACTACCCTCACAGTAAAGAAGTTCTTCCTAATGTTTAATCTGAATCTACCCTCTTTCAGTTTAAAGCCATCCGTCCATGTCCTACAAGCCTGGCACCCAGCAGGGCTGAGACTGACACGTATCACAAGGTACAAATGTCAATCTGAATGTCCACCACCACCACCATTGAAAAAAAGAAAAAGGTTAATAATTAAAAAACAATTAAGTTACCAGCAGGCCTGTAGGACTTCCTCTCAAATGTGAGTTGCATTTTGTTGCTTTTTTATTACTCAAATGCCTAAAAATATAAAATGCGTAAATAGTAAGCAAAAGGTTATTAAAAAGGAACAGAATTAATCAATACTCCAGGCGGGATGGGTCTCAACCACCTTAGGTACTTAAAGGTACTTAAAAGTTAAGTCTAATTCTTAGGTAAATTCCAAAGGTAAGGAATATGTTATCCTCTGATAACACCCACTTCTTTCTGTCCATAATAAAAGGAAGATCTATTTGATTAAATTAGACAATTAACTTGTAGGCAGCTAAAATCAGGTGAGGAAAATCACACTTTACATGTCCAAGCTTCTGATATAAAGATAGCATCTATTGGACTGTAGGGATTGTTACAAAAACAAAAGGGAAGAAAATGATTTCCCAAAGAAATGCACAAGAGAAAAACACTACAAAAACCAGCTTCTGTAAGGCTTTTATCTCAAATTTCCAATGGATTACTGGCCTCATAGTTAAAGTTGGGGGGTAGAAGAAGTCAGGGTAATAAAACAGTGACTTTGTCTTGGCAAAGAAGAACATTTTAAAAAGAGAGTGACCCTTAGAAGCCTCAAACATAGATGGTGGAAGTGAGAACAGATTCATGAGTTGAAAGAACAGAATATACCAGCTAAGATTTCAAGGGTCTTTAAGACCACAATGCTACCAGCATCTCCCTGGAACATAGTTAGCTGACAAGTTAGATTCTTATTAACACTTTTTTATTTTTTCTAAATGCTTCTGTTCCAAATAAGTTGCTTTAAGGAGATTGTTACTTCTCTGACTATAATTGCTATTGCTCCCAGCATGAGGAGTCATCCAGATGATGGATATGCCAGAGGTGCTGGGGTAATTGTTGTCAGGCTCCATAGGATTTCAAACTCTGGGTCTGGCCTGAAAATGGGAGAACTGTGTACAGCTGAAGTGATGATCAGTCCTCAGGATAGGTTACACTGAATGAGACCAAAACGACAATCAAGTGATAAAACCCTCCAGTCTCCACTGGAACATCAGTGGTTGAAGTATGCAAAGAGATTACAGACTGATTCTGAGCTGTAAAGAGTTTTTCTTCCACTTATTTTTAAGACTAGTCACTTTGCAAAATATTCAGTATGAAGGTAAGCACAAGCACTGCTTGCCACAGAATTGGATGTTGGGTGTCTTAAAGGTGCATCAGGAAACACATCTTTTGAGGCCTCATCAGACCGCCCAAGTGTTTACTGACAGCCACTACTTAGAAGGACATTTCCAGTTGCATTTTCACTTCTACATGAGTTCTTTCCCTGTCACATTATCAGGGTATATCCCTCTTTTCCTCTCACACATCATGGTAAAACATGAATCACATGGAGTAATTGCTTTTTCTCCATGTGCTTTTTTCGCTGTTCTTTTGATATAACTTCCAGGTCTTATGCTTAATGATAGTTCCAAAGCATTTCCTGTACTTTTGTTAATCTTGCAGAACAGATCTACTCTTGCAGACGGCTTCTCTTATTTGCATGCCAGCACAATGTTAAGCTCTTGCAACCTGATTTGAGTGATTGACAATTTTAGTTCCTTTTAGCAGTCTGGAAAAACTGATTTGCCACCGTGGGTGAAACTGCTTTCTTTCCAACAGTGCTAATTTACCAAAAGAATTGTGTTCTTGTACATTTACTGAGAGTAATAGAATTTGGAAGTTAAGATTATGTAATTCAGTTGCAAACTTACTCTGAATATTTCACTTAAACTGGTTTTTATCATAGCAAAAATAGACTCAATGTGCTAGCATTAATTAAGGTATAATTTATACAGATAAGTTATGCATTTTTATTTCTAAGTAAATAAAAAATCCACCTCTGACACATAGCTAATGTTCATGGAAAAATCAATATTATAGCAATAGCTTCCTGCTTGTGTCTTTTATGATTGCTTTTCTCATTCTTCTTCATTCTGTACAATTACAAATGAAACTGCATTAAAGCCAAAGCATTTGTAGTTAGCCCAGGATTAATTTCAAATTTAGGATTTAACTGAATTTACATTGAAGGAAAATAAGAGAAATTCAGAGGTAGTTAATTACTTTCATATGCTTTATTTCAACTTGTGTGTTTTTGTTGGTTTTTTTTGTTGTTGTTGTTTGTTTGTTTATTTTTGTCAGAAGCAAGGAAGGTATGGAAAAGAATATAATGATATTTTGAAACGTGGAAACAAATGTTACATTAAGTGCCTTATGGGCTTGAAGAGCTCTCTGTGGCCTTATTATACCTAATATGAGCTCTGTACTCCTAAGCAAGTAGAAGATGACTTCTATGCTTTGCAGTAAGACTGATTTGAAATTAAACAACTCTAGTTGGAGATGGACTTAAAGCTTTGTTAAAAATTCCCACTCATCAAAACCAAAACTGTTTCCATAATGGATTGCACATCAAGGTTTTTCAATCTTACAGAAAAAATATTATAGGTCTTCTTTACTTTTCACATTTGCTATAATTCCTTTCATTTGATAAAGACATTCTATTTCACAATTTCACATTGGTTTCTTATGTACTAACATTCAGTTATAGAAAAAAAATACTCATTTTTACATGGTACTAAAATCAGTTATGTAAAAGTAATTTCTCTTCCTGATTGCTACATATGTCAAAGTTACTCAAAATAACTTTAGATTACTATGACTTTAATTTCCTTGATATTTTACTGTGAAAACCTTTCCCCAACATTTTTTTTTCTTCTTTTAATCTTAATTTAGATTGAAAAATTTATTTTAATTTCATGTATTTTTCATTTTTATCCAAGCCTCACTTTCAGGGTACCACTAAAGGAATAAGAACACTTACTATAAGAAATCCCTGATGATGTTAGTAGAGGGAGTTAGTATATAACTGCCTGAGAGAACAATAAAATACTTTCTTTTGAAATTGCTAAAAGACAAAAATGTTGAATAGTGAAGAAACTAACCAAACTGATCACCTAACCTCCATATATAAATCATGCCTTATTGAAGGATCAGGTGAATATTTTCAAGCAAAACTTAAGAAAACTTTTAGTGTATTCTCAAGGTATGGTAAACCTACAAAACTGCTGAGGAATATTAAAGGGAGAAATTGCCATGCTCTTACTATCAGTGCTCTGCGAAGTCCATTGATGAGTAAGTGGGGAATTGGGCCCAACGTGTTCATCCCTTCCAGGTGACCCCTCTGGCCAACATCTACCAAGCACGGTGCTCCATATTTTGAAGACATACAGATGTGGTGCCTGAGGACATGGTTCAGTGGTGGACTTGGCAGTTCTACATTAACAGTGGGGCTCGAGGATCTTAAAGGTCTTTTCCAACCTTTTCCAAACTGTTCTGTGGCTCTGTGGTACCCCAGAGAGCACACACCTAAAGGCAGGCACCAAGTGAGAGTAAGTCTATTTAAGCCTCGCCACTGGTGGCTGCTGTGGTGCTGGAGAACGAATGCCAGGAACATGGCAAAAGTGTTTAAGGAGCCAAAACAGAAGTACTCAGCGTAACAGGCACCCTAGAAAACACAGCTCAGTTAAAAAGTAACTGTACAGCACAAGAGAGGAAGCAATTTCAGGGACCCTGCAAGCATCCCATGCTGGGAGTTTGCATCGCCATGTGTTTGCTGTTATTGTCAGCCAGCTCATGAGATAACACTGACAGTTTGGTTTACTCTGGGATGCAATCGCCCTTCTGAGCAGGACATGGACTCATCTCCTCTAAGGAGCTCCTTTCACCCTTCCTAATCTCTGTGGTGTTGAAGAGGGTCTGCCCCAGTGCATGCTGGGCTGGCAGCCCACTGCTAAGTGAGCAGCATTTCCAGGGTAATGGCTACGGGCAGTTGCGTCTTGGTGTAGGGTCAGTTAAAAGGCACACAGCAGAATGTTTTGAAATGGACATCTGGCATGCAGTAAATGCATTTAGGAAGCAATAAACAGCTCATTTTGAATGACTTCTGCAATTGGTTTCAACACAAGCAGTTGGTGGAAAAACAAGCTTTTAGAAAGGTCATTTATTGCCATATATAACCCATCTCTTCCAGTTAAATTGCTTAGCAATGTACAAAGAAATCCCAGCCCATTTCTGGTCCAATAATTAATAGAGTCTTCTGCTCTAGCTGGAGCTGCACAAAGAAAGTGAATGTTGTCCTTGTTATCTCGACTCAATAATTCACCATTTGAGTTATCAGGGTGTCTTTGAAAGAAGCTGATTGTTGAAATCTGAGTGCAGTAGATGTGAAATATTGTATATTGTATCTTCAAGATGAACATGGAATTCACATGCTGTTAGTCAGTAATAGATTACTGGCAGTCCTTGGAAAAGAACATATCTTTGATCGTAAGATGTAACATTGCACTTTTCTTGCTGATGTTCTGTTCAAAGGTTATAAATAAAATATGAATACTAAAGTATTTAATTTTCTAACCCTTACTAGAGCAAAGGTATTCTCCTCCCCTTATTTATAATTGGTACAATAAATGAATAGCATGAGCATTACTAATGTAGGTTTCCAGTGAAAAATAGAAGGATCAGATTTCTAAACTGGCTAGAAAAACTGACACCAATACATGACAAATGCACCACAATTATCCTGAGAGAAGTTATAAGTTCACAAAATAAGTAAATATATTGGAGTTACTAACCTTTGACTTCTAGAGAACATTGATTCCACATGCTCCATATTCAAAACTGATCATCTTTACTCCTGAAAATCAATGTATTTTATTTGATTTATATAAGTACAGGCTTGATGTATCAAGCCTGTACTTATATAATTGAATGCAAGTAAATCACATTTGAAATTGTGCACCAAAATTGCACTGCCCCAGGACAGGTTCTGATTTTTTTGTGCTTGTAAAATTGTCATGAGGAGAGTTCAGTGATATGTTTCAGATTAGTATTGTATTAACTGAAAATATGATGGTGTCAGCAGCTCTTCATGAACCTACTCCATGGTGCATAAAAACAGCAAAAAGGGAAGAGAATTTTGGAAAAGTTTCATATTCTTTAGGGAGAAAATGTAGTGTGCAGTCCTGCTTGGGCCTGTCTCAGAAAGAATAATTTCATTTTGCCAAAAATGTCAGTATTTCAGACTTTGTTTCCATTTTGTAGAGCAAGGCAAAGAGCTCTCAACATTTTGATTAAAAAGTCAGGAAATCAGTGCTGTGTCAGCATGACATCAGCTTGATCCTTCCTCCTTCTGGTGTAAGGATGATGGAGTGTTCCTGGGCAGCCTGGCCCAGCAGCCAGCCACTTCCTGCCATGCTCCAGCTGAGTTTGTGCTCAGAAAGGCCATTGGTCCCTCTAACCTGGGCATCTGGGCTGGGTGAGCTCCGAGAGGATTAGCCCTGTCCTAATCCTAGGGTGGTGTTTGCCTGTGACGTGGCATCACAGTGGATGATGCACCTTTGTAGTGATGAGCAGAAATATGAAGAAAGACAAAACCCAAATCTGTCTGTGCTCTTCCTACATCCCCCAAATAACAGGATACTTCTGCTGAAAGCACCTGTGAGAAGGTGGTTAACAGTGACCTTAAGTGGCCGTAATTAGGTCTGTAACTTAACAAGCTATTGAATCTAGCAATTCCAGCTGTATTTCTTCAGAAACTGCTATTCAAAGTCATCTGTCTCTGGATCCTGCCACAGCCTCACATGAGGTATGATGGTGGCTTGTGTAGACACAGCCAACCTGAATCTTGCTAATTCACTGCAAATAACATCAGTTCAGCAAGGGCCAGTCAGTCAGACATTCACTCAGGTGGGCTCTTCAGACCACGAGTCAGCAGTGCCACAGCCACCATCCCTGGCCTGCTAAGCCAGGTAGGTCAGGGTAGGACTGTAAAACAGAGCTGCCACCTCTGCTTCAGAAGTCCTAAGAGTCTCACATTGCTGGGAGAGGGAAAACACACTGCACAAGCATTTCTCTCTGCTAGTCAGGGCTTCATGGTCCTTTTGGCCCTTTTGTTTGGTGGTGGGACACAGCACTAGCTCCTTGCTATCTGACCTTCTACAAAGGTTCATGAGTACTTACCTAGCAGGTGTATCTCTAAGAGCGTCCAGATCTGGACAGAAATATGATATCAGAGCATTTAGTTTTTTGATGAAGCTCGCAAGGGCTTCAGTGTGCCAGTATCCCAGCACAGATCAAACACTAGTGCGCATACAAACAGGTTATCTCCTTTCTCCTTGCTTATGCCTTAACGCCACATCTTCATCCTTTAATAACCATAGCCTGCAACACAGACTGATGAGACACAAAGCTGAGACGTAGTGTTCACACCAAACCCCTTGCAAGGGATTAGTGCTGTTCAGGAGACTGCCAAGGGGAAGGTCACCTGTCTGGCTGAAAAAGTTAAGCATTTCACTGAACACAGAGACTGGACAGTGGTGCATGACATGCCGATGACTTTTTTGCACCTAGCTGAAAGTTTATGTGCATCAAATCATCCTGCATTTTTCCCACTTAAAGGAGGATCAGGTTGGGCTGAATACCTTTGTGACTGAAGCCACTCTAAGCAGAATGGATATTTGTGACAGTAGCTTAAGATTGTTCTATCTCGCTAAACCAAAATTTGAAGTATTGAGAGTGCACTAATTAAATAAGGACACAGTTAAGGATCGCATCTGGCCACTCCAGCACCTTTGAAATTTTATGAGATACTTAAATTACTTAGGTGCACAATGGTTTTGGTTGAACATAAAATAAATTATATTAAAAAATTGTTTATATAAAATTAAGCAATATTAGAACTTAATTGTAATAGAAATTATAGAACAATATACTTGTAAAATAACAAGGTGTATTTTTATAGTACAACTTTGCTTGTTGCAACCCATTGTTTGTGAGAGCAGCACTTTGATTTCCAGTACTTGGTTTCTAATGCTTTCAAAAGACTGTTTGGAACCAGGGAATTTGGAGGGGGGAATGTGGGGGCTGCCTGACTTTTGTCCTTATCTAGGGAAGGAACTACATGTGTACATATATGCATGTATACAAGCAGGTTGTATTCAATTCCCAGATATAACTATCAGCCTAGGTACTAATAGATTACATTATCTGAAGAAATTATCAGTGTTGTGATGGTTCGGTGCCAAACATTTTCTTGGCACCACAATGATTTCAGAAAGCATTTTGGTTGGAGAAATGCCTGATTGTACAGACACTTGAGGAAACGGATGCAGGTAAGCCAGGAGTGGAATAGATCTGCTAAGTACAGTAGGTGAAGGAGATTGAGATGGAGTCCTTGCACAGCAGGTTCTCACACTAATTAAAAAGTGGAAAAAATGAGTGTGAAAATGGCTGACCTTTGAAAAAAAGCAACTCTGTTTCTTCTGCTCTCTTAATTCATCCACAGTTATGCTGACTCCTCTATATCTTAGCAATAAATATCCATTCTTTGCTTGAAAAATCAAAATCTTATCAATTTGGCTCTCCTAAGCACTACTGTTGCCTAACCATATCTTAGCACCAGAACAGCTAATAATTTCTTCTTATTAAAAAGAAGTCCACATTTTAAAATCCACCTTGATCATTTGAGGGAGATCTTTCCTCCAGAAAACTGGCATCATTCCTTACCTTCAAGAATGGAGTCGAGGAGGCACCTAGCTGTTATCAGAGCTACAACCAACCTGAATTCATTATCTGCACATGACAAAGACACGCAGGAATAAATATCTTCTTCAGACTGGCATGTATCTCCTACTACTCAGCCACCTTCTCTGAAATGTTGAGCAGAAAGATGGGGAGAAAATCTTACAGGCCTGGCTGGAGGGATGGTGTAAAGTCATAGTTCTGAACTGACTTCAGAAAGAAAATTAAGGTATGTGCTTGTATTCATAAACCTTCCAAAGTTGTCAAGCCCCACTTTTTTATAAAAGTCTAAGCAAAGAATGAGCTTAGAACAAATTTTCAGCATTGAAGATGAGCATGCAGGGGCACAGAATTCAGAAAGAAGCAAAGAGAAAGAGGGCTTTGTCCTCAGTCCAATCCACACAAAGCTGTCTTCCCTCAAGAAACAAAGCTCTGCAAGGAAGTGATCCCTGATTTCACTCTGACCCCCTGGGCAGATGTCACAGTGGTCAACATACTGAAAGTGTCTCAGTGTGCAAGAAACAAACTAAGGATGCATCAAGAAATGTGAGAGAGGACAGTAACAGTAATATTGTAATTCTAGTTAATGATTTGATGGTACTCACTGGTGTTATAAAACTTTAAATCCTACATCATGTCAATAGCCCAGGGTGATTGGCTCATTATCCTGTGGAGGGACACTCAGACTTGCTTGGCATACACAGACATCCCAAGGCCTGGGATGCTTCTGGCCCATGGCAGACATCCTTAATATGAGCTACCAGTGTCTCAAACCAGGCATCTGACTCTCACTTAATAATAAAAGAATAAAAAATGAGCCTATTTACTATTGAATTAAAAAAAAAATAAAAGGAAAGAAAAAAGTGTAGCATTAATCAGACAAGTTATTATAAAAGGAGTCAAGTGATACTAGCTCACAGATTTTGACTCCTTGACTCAGACACCATCAGTGTCTGCATGCCTGGGCTTCCCAAGAGCGTCAGATCCAGTGGATCTACTCAGCATTATCTCGTGTGAAGGGCACTCACCTGGCCACAGAGGGCAGAAGCTGTGGTGACTCAATATATACATGTCAGGAACTATGAGCAATGAGACCACTTTCAGCCTAGAGAACTGGGGCTTAGTGATGGTGCAGCTTATCAGCAATCCCTCTCCCCACATCCTCAGCACTAACCTTTGAACCCACCACTCAGTCACAACTGGGGAGTGTGTGGCCACTGTCAGTAGCAGCTATCCTGTGAGCTTTGGTGCCTTAATGAATTAAGACACTGTTTTAAATATTGCTCCTGCTGTCAATGCAGTCTCAAAACACTGTTTTTTAATGAGGGATTCTCATTTATCTTACTTGAAAGCACCTTTTTTTCCCCTTTTAACTGCTGTCAGAGCTCACAGAGGGATTGCTCTGTTCTTCCTTTGGTCTTCAGGAAGGGCACAGAAACAGTGGGTCTTCAGTTCCTCCGCTGAGTTACTGGAGGAAAGACAGAGGAAAGCAGAAGAGAAGCAGAGAGCAGAGTAATTAAAATTAACTGCAGGCATATATGATTAATGTTATTTGTATAATAGCATTTAACCAACAGCAGCACCCTCATAACAATAGGTGGTTTAGGGGAATGTTGTGGCAAATGGAAGGAGCTGCTGTTGGTGGATAATAATGTGCTTATGCAAAAGGCTCTTTTTATGATTCATGTTTTAGAATTGCAAAAATAACAATAAGGGGAAAAAAATAGCTCCTGGGTACAAATACCAGAATGCAGCTAAACCTAGACAGCGCCTTTATGAATATTACAAGGACATTGACATTGGTGGTGTATTTTCTGTATAACAGTCTTCAAATTGTTAATGACTACGTGAAACTAGCTGCAAGCCTTGTTTCTCTATCTGTATCCTACTGTAGTACCTAGACCTTATAAAAATCACTAAAATAGTGTTTTAAATGTTTAAGCCTGCAGATATTTTGGCAAGAATTATCTTTCTGTACTACCTCTTCCAGTAAAAAATGCAAGCAAAAGAAAATTGTCCCAAACTTTTTTTCCAAAGGCTAGAGAAACAGACAGCTTTTATTCTAAGTGCTTGCACTACTGTTCCTCTGCAGCCTACAGGAAATCAGGTCTGTGAGGGTCACATCCTTAAGTCATTTTTCTATGGCCATCTAATGATTTGTTCAAGTCAATTTTCCATGCTGGTCCTGGGGAACATTAGAACCGTTCTGTTACACAAGCTGTGGCTCCAGTCCTACAGAGGCATGTGTGATTTGCTAAATTTAACCCCCTCCAAGTCTTGCTGGCTCCCGTGACGTTATTCATTTGAGCAGAATAGTTCACCAGTGTTGTGATTTAACCAGACAAGCAGCTAAATATCACCCAGCCATTCACTCATTCCCCTCCAGTGGGACAGGGAAGAGAATCAGAAAAAGGGTAAAATTTTGGGTTGACGTAAAGACAGTTTAATAGCACAGAAAATGAAGGGAAAGTAATAACGATAAAAAAGTACACAAAACAAGTGATGCAAAATGCAGTTCCTCACCAGCCACTGACTAATGCCCAACCAGTCCCTGAGAAGAATGCCAACATCTCCAGCCAACTCCCCTCAGTTTTGTTGTTCAGCATGATGCCATGTGGTAGGGAATATCACTTTGGTCAGTCAGGGTCAGCTGTC
The DNA here is from genome assembly GCA_013398955.1 of Callaeas wilsoni. NCBI lineage: Eukaryota > Metazoa > Chordata > Aves > Passeriformes > Callaeidae > Callaeas > Callaeas wilsoni. The sequence continues at coordinate 89,959 of VWPU01006180.1, forward strand.
CTGGTTGTATCTTGTCCCAGTTCCTTGTGCACCCCCAGACTACTCACTGGTAGGGCAGCATGAGAAGCTGAAAATTCCTTTGTCTTAGTGCAAGTCCTGCTCAGCAACAACCAAAATGTTGGTGTGCCATCAAACTTTTGCTCACTCTAAATCCAAAATACAGCCCTGTTCCAGAATGTTTTTAAAACCTTATGATATTCTGATTTAACAGAAACCCACTTGGGCAGAGTTCTTCGTTACACTTCTGAACTTAGGATTGTACCCAGATGAAAAAGAACCACAAATATAACCACAATTACATGGTGTCTGGAACAGGAATGAGAGGGTTAGAATAAAATCATACCTTCACAGAAGCAAGAAGCTTGGTTTCATTTCTTCTGCTGTGTACAATATTGACCATTCTGCAGGAAGACAGAATTTCCAGCTGATTTTGCTGGCAGCAGCAGATGTGTTTTGGGGATGTATTTGGTTCACTTCACCATCTTTTAGGAAGAAACAGCAGATTCCAGAGGTTAGGATCAATGAAGTTGTTGGAAGCAGCAGAGGTCTGTAACAACCTTCAGCTGTTGGTTCCACCTTCTCTTCCAGTCTGCAAATACATGGATCATCGCTACACTGATGCCATTTATTCATTAAGAATTCACTCCAACAGTCACAATAATGACTTTTCAGTTTTCAGCCATATGGGATGATGGCACTTTAGACAAGACTTGGTTCTACTTAATATTTCTATTAGAAGTTCTGATGACAGTGATTTTAGAGAAGAAAGTGTTTTATATTTAGATGTTTTAGAAGGGAGATTTGTAATAATACTATTTTAAAATTATAATTTTCTTCCAGTGTAAATGAAAATGGATGAATTACTTTCTCTGTAGATTTCGTCATTATGGGCTCTTCTATCAGCCACAGGTGTGTACAGTTATTGAAGTATTTCTGTCCTTGCAATAAACTTTTATGATGACATGAATAAATTAAAATTTATTCCACAAGAGAAGTAATACCCTACTAAGAGTTTTTTACTGTCTTGGTAAATTTGCTGCTGTGACAGTTTCTACAAAATAGATGCAGTGTTATCTGAAAGCTCACCTAAATGCCAGACAATATTGGTTTTATTTAGAGGTTTTCCTGTTTTCTGGTATTAAGTGTGTCGATTTGTGGATTTTTTGCATATTTTAATTGCATGATAGGCTATATTTTCTCTATTTATTGGTAGAGTCTATCAGTTTAATGTTGATGGAACACTAATGGTTTACCAATTTTTTTATGGAATTAACTCTAAAACCCTAATTTGGAATTCAGATGCATCATAAGAACAACATAGTTACTGTTACACAGCTGTCTAAAAAGATGTGGCTTAACTGGATCACGGGAAGAGTTACATAATGAGTCTCAACCAGTACATCACCCAGTTTTTGTTGACATTCAGGGGCTGTCCCCCCAAAGGTTCAGGACCTTGCATTGGGCATGCTGGTCTTCACGTTTGCATGGGTCCTCTCCTCAAGCCAATTAAGGATCCTTCAGATGGCATCCCTTCCCTCTGGCAAACCGAGTGCACCCCTCAGCTTGGTGGCATCTGCAATGTTGCTGAGGGTGCACTCGACCCCCTGCCTATGTAGCTGACGAAGATATCAAGTAGGAATGGTCCCAGTATGGACTCTTGAGACACATCCCCTTCATTACTCTTTTTCACTTGTACAGTGGGCCATTGACTGTCACTCTGGACATGGTCAGTCAGTTCCTTATCCATCTAAAAATCAATCTATCAAACTCATATCTCTCCAGTTTAGAGGTAAGAATGTTGGGGGGGACTCCATCAGGCTTTACAGAAGAGTATGCAGATGACATCCCTTGTCCACTGACTCAGTCACTCCACCACAGAATAGGCCAATAGATTAGTCAGGACTTCTACAGTCTAGGATGGGCCTATGACTTTTCATGTTTCTTTAGCGAGGATAACATAGTTATATATAGTAGACTGTCCTATTCTACTCTATGAAATTTGAGGAGCAAGTAAAAAGTTCATAAACTGGGAGTATGAGAAATGTTTGTAGGGGACTCATAGAAAAGGACTATGCCAACCTTAGCAAGAAGAATGAAAAGATAAGTTAAATGTTTATTCTGATTTGATTTTCTTTTCCTCTGTGCTTTAAAGGTTGCCAAAATAAAAAAACAAAAAATAGAGTGTTACAGAATTAAAGGTCATCACATAAGCAAAAAGAGAGTGCTAATTCTGTGTGTCAATTCAATTCTGGCACTGCATAACTCCTAATTGTTATTTTTGTAACTGAGAGATTCTATTGCAACTTTCTGTACTTAATTCTGGATGGTATGTTAAGAATTCAGTTAATATGCTCTGCAGAGCATGAGTTAACTAAGAGTAGCTGGTTTAAAACTTGAAATTCAAAACTTGATCATACCTGGAATAATTATGACAGGAGGGATAAAGACACACCTTTGACACCAAGACAGCCTTGCAGTTTTCCAGTTCCTGCTCAAAAGCTAAGCACTCTTCAGGCTTTTCAGTTTAAATAGTCATATGAATAAACTCATTTAAAAACACAGGGTATATGTCGCTGGAAGAAACTGCTTTCTTGTTTTAACTGGGATTTGTTTGTTTGTTTGTTTGTTTATTTGTTTGGGGGGTTTTTTGTTGTTTTAAACTCAAACTGTGGCAGACACCTGGCAGGGAAAATTTTAATTGCAAACAGACAAAGTAATAAAATTTGAGGAACTTAAGCCTTTCAATCAACATATGGGACTGATAGTAGGCATCACAACCTAACTCGTACATAGGCAAGTGACCTTTCAGTTAATTAAAAAAGGCTAAGCTTCAAAACCAACAAATGCATTTTAAATTATAAATTGTGCAATTAGACTGAGTAAGACATCACCACAGGGAATTGTTAAAGTCAAATTTAGGTAAAATTCAGAAAAAAATTCTTTTCTGATTCCAGTAACAAGGCTGCTCAACAGTCAAAATTAATTATAGTGTTCTTTCTTTTTAAATCAGGGACAGAAAGATTCAGGACGTGAGCCTTTAGGGATGGGATCTAATATCTACCATATTTTATACTTGCCTTTATGTATAATTATTGCTACTGATTACAGGAAAAAAAGGCTGGTAGCATCTCACCCCTTATAGTAATTGTCCTGCTGTGTAAAGTGCTGCTCAAGATAAATAAAGTCAGTAAAATAGAAACATACTCAGTATCTGTCCCTGAACTTTGAAGAAAGTTTCTGGTAAGAAACCAGAATTGCTAGCTCCCCTAAGATGCACTCAAATATTGTGCTGGGAGCAGTTGCACTTATTTACTATATTTATCGAGAGCTTTAGTCATTGCTTCTTGTTATACTTGATTTACTTTGAGAGTTTAGTCTTATAAATATTAAGAGCTTGTACATATATACTAATGTACAAATACTAATTTTATATTAAAAACTATAATCCAGTGGATACATCTGAAAAAGAATGAAGACTGTATTGAGCTTTTCTGTGATAGAATTACTTTTTGTCACAGTATCTGATATGGGGCTATGGTTTGGATTTGTACTGTAAAAAGGGCTGATAATACAGATAGCTTCAGTTATTGCTCAGCAGTGCTTGCACAGTCAAGGCCTTTTTTGCTCGTTACACTTCTGAACAGGTAGTAGGCTGGAGGTGCACAAGAGACTGAGTGGACACACAGCTGGGGCAGCTGTCCCCAGCTGACCAAAGTGTTTGTCTTCACAAGTCACCATTATGGATGACAAAGCCCTGCTGTCCTGGAAATGACTGGCTACATCCCTGCTTGATGTGAAGTATTGAATTAATTCCTTCTCTGTTTTGCTTGTGTGCTTGGCTTTTGCTTTACCTACTGAACTGCCTCTACCTCAACTAGCCATTTTTCAGGTGAAAGTGAGTGAGCAGCTTGGTAGTGCTCAGCTATAACCTGGGGTTAAACCACACTACACCAGAACATTAATTCCTGCTCTTCTGCACTTTGTGAGAGCACTGGCTCCAAACTGTGCAGCTGTTGCAGTAAGAAATGTGTGAAATTACATCCTGAAGCCTAGCTTCCTTAATTGCTTTTTAAAATATGGACTGAATCTTTACATTTATATCATGAAATGATCAAGGATTATTAAAGATGTTTAAGCACAGACCAGCTGCGTGGCTTGGAGAGTGTGTATGTGTCTGTGTCAGTGTCGGTGTCTGTGTTCCATGTTCTATCTTCAGGCACAAGGGTCATCCAGCCATGAGATGAGAAACACTGTCGGTATTTCTCAAGGAAAAGTGCAAAACTTCTTAGGAAATGAAGGAACACTTCAGCACAGACTCACACAGAAATACTCAGATTGTGTTAAGAAATCAGAATACGTTAAAGGATGCTGATTTGGACTAAGAGGTTTGGGTCTTTTTTTTTTTTCCTTAGTTTATTTTTGTGTTTTACTAAGAGAAATTTAAAGAACAACACAGAAATTAATGCTTTCCTGAAGAGAAACCTAACTATCACAGATCTGGAGAATTCCAGTAAAACATTCTTTATCCTCTCCACCCAAAATGCAATTCTTTACCCAAGGAGATTTACTCCTTCTTGCAGTCACACACAGTCATTCCCGATATGATTTCTGTTTGGCCTCTGTAGTATTAATAACAACCATAATTACATTGTGCCTTCTGACCCCAGTTTAACATAACACATTTCAGTTCACATACTAAGTAAAATGTTTAATCACAAGTGTGCTGAGGGAGGAGCAGGTGTTCTCAATATCTCACCTCCAAATGCTTGCCCTTTGGCTGGTTTCCTCTTACACACCCATTTATTATAAAGCTGATGGAACGTGCTGCTCCTGCCTCTCTGAACTTCTTAAGTAGCACCTCCGGCATCAGCATTATTAAAAAATAAAATCAAATGTGAAAGAAATAGGGCAACTGGATGGACATAAGGACTTGGTGCTATTTAGATTACACAGCTCCTTAGGTATGTCCTTACGTTTAACGATGAGCATTTGGTACCTGCAAGTATATAATCACCTAAGATTGTGTCATTACTTCGTTTAACAGCTAATGCTTAAATCATGGTTCTTGATGGATTGACAAGGGAATGCTTTTCCCTTCCAACTAATAAAAAGGAGAGGGATCCAGGTTTCCTTTTTTTTTTCTGAGGGCTTTAAAGGCTGCTACGTTCCTGAGCCTGCAAGGGCTAGTCAAGGGATTTCATGTAATAATGTGAGAAATGTACTTGGTGAAGAACTTGTGTCATTCTGTACTGAAAGATAAAGCAAAGATCACTTGCTTTTTAGCAGAGCAGAGCTACTCAGTGCAAAATAAAACTGGATTCTCATTCTGCATCTCTGAGGCTCAAAATAATGAAGTCCTTGAAAACTTATTAAAACCCAATGCAGGCAGATGCTTGTCATGCACAACTGACATTTTGATGAGAATTCTTAGAATTTGCTGCCACTCGTATATTTGCAAGGTACTTGGAGCTTTCCCAGTACTGACCTATATTTTAAGGTCCAAAATGACTGCTATCCCTGCTACCTTTAACGTACAGCACAACACAGAAAGGAGAATATTGCTTGGTAATACCTGAATAAAACTTATAATTCCTGGTTGAGATAGAGCAGCTGTCTTTTTGAAAGCTATCCAGTCTTTATTTGAAGAACTTAAGTGATGATGAATGCGTGAAATGCCTATAAAATTAACTGCTGTGAGAAGGTATTTTTATTTAAAATGTCATCATTCAAACTACTAAATTGTATGTTATCTGTTTGGATGAAGAACCTTTTTCACCCAAAGACAATCTCTCAGAGGCTGTACTTGTACATTACAAACAAGTCACCTTTTAGCCCTCCCTTGGATGCACTAAAGAAATCAAAATTTTTTATCCTCCAGCTGAAAACATGTTTTTCCTGGATGTGACTGATTCTTATAACTCTTGTCAGCCTTTTCTAATAACCTTTAACACAGACGGCAGAACTGACAGTAATGCTCTCATTAATGCCAAGGAGAGCCACACTACTACTGCTTTATAATTTTCCTTGTTTCCACTTCAAAAGTTCCCATGGGGTCTTTCCACGCTTAATAGTGCTGGAAATGGGTGCTCAGTTGGTTGGCTACAGTGACCCTGTATCATCTGCAGCATCACTGATTTCTAAAATAGAATCTTGTCCTATAAATATGACCAATTTCTTTGTAGTTGAATATATTGAAATGTGAGTTGCTAAGTACCATTTATAATGAATCTCAGATCACTCCATAGAACTGGCCTGGTCTTATCATTATTTACTGTTTCCAGATTTTTCTTCAGCTGCTGATTGTCTGTTTTGTTCAATTAAGCATCAATGTCACATTAGTTACCTCTCAGACTATTCCATGACCCATCTGTTCACGTCAAAAGCAAGTTGTATTCATCTTAGTAGTTTTTCTTTCTTAAGTTCATCTATTACTTCTATTAATATTCCTTTGTGAAATCTGAAGTCTTTCTTCTTTCACTCCAGGAATCCAGGCTTGAGTGCAAAGACTGGCAAAGGCAGTGATTGTAATGGGTGCAAATCTGTTTTGTTTATTTTTAACTTGCTTTTTTCCCCTCTGCAGCTGTTCTAACTGATTTGGGAATGACCTGCAGGCAGTCAGCAAGCACCCTCTATCCCTATCCATCATAACTTGTCCTTTCTTTTATTCTGTCTCATCAAGTCCACTAAAGCATTTTTCAAAGGATCAGTCTTTTTATTTCCAGTATTTTCCACATGGCAGTGCAGTAATAAGGCTGGCACAAGACCCACTGCAGGGAATGAAACTTGTCCTAAACCCAACTAAGCCATTTTCACAGCCAAAAGCTTAGCCAAAAATTTATTGTGAATTCTCTCTGCTATGCCATTATCTGCACAGTTTACTGTAGCCCCTGTATCAGGAAAAGTCTTTTTCCTCACAAGGGAAAATGGCATAGACTAAGAGAGATGCTGCTTTGTACAGCACAACAGGAGTACTTGGAAATGTTTCATTTCTGTCTGTAGTGTAACACTCTTTGTTCTAGCCAAGCAATGTATCCTTTTACTAGACATTAGCCACAAAGGGATTTTTAAACATCACACTTGGGCTACTGAGAAGTATTTGACCATGTGTCGACGTTCAGACTGCAGCATCTTTCTCATATGCCAATGCTCACACACTTGGCTGAGCTGATGAGCTGATGCCGCACCCGAGCTGAAGCCATCCTTGCTTCCCCTCATCAGCTGTGCTCACAGAATGCCTCACCTTCCACAAAAAAGAGCCCAAGCCAACAAAAAACCCAACCTAAACCAAACCAAAGAAACAAAAAAAACCCCAAAACAACCAACAAAGTAACAAAAAAAATACAACAAAAAAGCCCAACAACCCCCATCCCTCCAAAAAAAAACCCCAAAGCAAAACAAAATGCCCCCCAAACAGTTGAGGGATATTTTTTTCATACTCTAGAAATTGAAAAATTCATCTGAGAGAATCATGTCCTGCATGCAAATCCATTTTACTCCTAGTGTTGAGCAAAGAATTTGATTCCAAATTGTGACAGGTATTTGTAGGTCACCTTCTGTGGGGCTTCTTTAGATGTCTCTTTAAGAAGGGGCTGATGCTCACATCCTCATTCCCAGGAGAAAGTTTACACTCTTGGTTGTAACAGGGCATCTCTCTGACCTTCCGTGGGACTTTATTTCTAAGCAATAAAATAGTCACAATTTGTGGAAGTGGCCAGAAGTGAGCAAAAATGCCAATTCCAGCATGGAGTCTGAACTGGAAGAAGTAATCCAGATATCTGATCCCTGCTGAAAGGGAAACTCTTCCATATTGTCTGACGGGTTTTCTGTGTAAACTGCAGAAACAAGGATGTAAGGCATTAATTTTGGAAACATTGGTCTATGGTCTGTAGCAACTGTAGGTGTCCTTCCTCAAAACAAGGTGTTGAACTACAGGAGATACAAATGCCTGCCTAAAGTCCTTACTTGGGGTATTCAAAGAGTGGAAAAGTGAGGAATTTTACCACTCTGTGCTGAATATTTCTCTTCATTAGCATTTAAGTGACTCTCATTCAGTGTGCAGAAATTCTATTACTGTTTTTGATTGGTTTTCCTTTTGACTAATTCTGAGCTCTGGATGTTGTTCTGGGGCCTCAGGATGCTTATAAGGTAAGCACTGCGGCACCGAAATGGTGAGGGCTGCCCAAATCCTGTGCTAACTCCCACCCCAATTAAAGCAGAACAAGTGCAGGTCAAGAAGGGGTAGAGGATCTGCCTCAAACAGGGGAAAATGATGATTATGAAGGGAAAGTCCCTACAGCTGGGATGCATTAGGGCAGAATGATGTAAGGATGAGACTGAAACAGATTTTTTCCCAAAGAAGGAATTGAGACATAGAAGGAAAAAAAAAAAAAGTTTTTTTTATTTTAAGAAGTCTTTTAAAAGTCACAACGGCATACTAAGGACCTAGGTAAGAGTATCTCTCATGATCATATATTCCTCTGAGTCACAGAATGGTTTCTGACAACAAAAACCCCTTTTTTCTCAGTCTGAGGTGGTCCAGAGGTCAAAGTCTCTTCTGTCTCCATAGTCCTTAAATGGTTCTTACTGCTTGCTCTCTCTTCACTCTTTTTGTTTATCCCTAACGAAGCCATCTGGCCCAATTTTCACATGGCTGCTCAGTACCTCGCTGGGTAGGGCCTCATACTCTCTTATTCATGACAAGTTTTTTTGTCAGACACCATTTATAGGGCTTTTTGCTTATAAAAACTACTGAAGCTTGGAAACAATAACTGTTTTTTTAAAATATTTTTGCTATTGTAATAAAAATAGCAGGCCACAACAATAAAACCACTCCTCTGCATTAAGTAAGTTAAAGAAAAACAGTAATGCTCTGCTTAAAACATGGAGAAAAGGAACTTTAAACCTAGGACTGAAAATGAGTCCAGACCAGTTGACTGGGACTGAGTTAATTCTTTGTATTAGGGAGTCAGAACCTTTTTCAAAATGTCTCCAACTCTGAACTAGAAGAGGATCTGAACTTTTGCATTCTCAAAATGGTGCTCGGTATTTTGACCTTAAGCCAAAGATGGGTTTCAGTTGACCTTGAAGTGCAACAAATTTCTTTGGCACAGCAGTTTCCTACTGAACCTCTTCCCCCTCACAAAACGTCCTTTACCCCTGTCACCCCTGACTGCATTTGGAGAGGTAAATAAAACATCCTAGGACTGCTCTTGGACAAACAGTATGGAAAGGCTCATGCATCTGCAGTTTAACTCTCTTAACCCTTCCTCACTCTGCCCATGGAGAGCGCCTTCTGGCCTGAGCTGGCTGCCGGGTTGTCCCCATTGTAGCACTTGGCTGAGACCAAAACTGTGTGAAACATTTCACAGTATGAATGGTTGCATTCATTCTATGCTCAGGCCCATGTGCTGACCTGGTTTAGTTTATCCGTTTATCTGTAACATTTGTGGCCATATCCAGTCATCTATCGGCTTCTGCTTGACTTTAAGTAAAGTCTTTAAGTTTTTATACTCAGCCTTGGATGTCAAGTTGCCTTAAGTACAGTCCTGCAGTCTGTCTTAAAAATACCCAAACAAATAAACACTAAGAAGAAACAAACAAAAAACCAAACCAACCAAAGAAGCAAAACCCCAGCCCAAATCCTGGACTCAATGTTGTAGAGTTCAAGTTGTAATGTTGTAATGTTCAAGTTGTGCTGTTTTTTGTTTTGTGGTTTTTTTACCTTTTCATCCTTTTGTCCTAATGTTTTAGGACAAGGCAAAATGGCCTCAAGTTGTGTCTGAGGAGGTTTAGATTAAATACTAGGAAAAATTTATTCACTGAAAAGCTGTCAAGCATTGGAACAGGCTTCCCAGAGGAATTGTAGAATCACCATCTCTGTAAGTGTTCAAAAATGTGTAGATGGGATACTTGAGGACACAGTTTAGTGGTGGACTTGGCAGTGCTGAGTTAATTGTTGGACTCAATGATCTTACAGGTCTTTTTCAACCTTAAAGATTCTATTTTTCTATGATACTATGAATGTTTTAAAATTTAGATTCTGGAAATCAGTTGAAAAGAAATATCTAATTATTCTAAAGATTAATTAATAACGACAATAAATTACAGGTGCTACATAAGGAATTCATATTCTTGAAAATAGGGAAAAATGAATGTCTTTTATATGAAGCATATTAACAAGTAAAACACACTAAAGATTCATATTTCACTGATTAGCCTTTGACCACTCCAAACGGAGTCCCTGTAAGTTCTGTCGGTTAAAAAAATGTTGAAATTATCACGCAGGGATATAGCAATGACAAAAACTACTTTCTGTCTCACCAAAAGTTATCTTAAGGAGAGATTGTTGTCAGATGCTGAAATTGGCCTTTCTTCCTTATGTGCAGAGCTGGCTTCAGCTTCAGGAGCGATATGACACCTGCTAAACGAGGAGGTGGAAAAGCCAAGTGGACAGAAGTCAGCTTGTACCATGGAAGAGGAAGCTTGATATGACTAAAATTGCTATGACTTTGCTTTTACAAATATCAAGGGTTTTTTCCACCCAGCCTACAAGCAAAATCTTGCAGCGCAGACTCCTGTATGTAATTATTTCTTCTATTAAAAAAATATTGCTAAGAGATTCTTTTTTCCTTTTTACTTTTAGTATTTCCTTTGAAAAAGAAAATACAGATACTTTGAAAAAGAAGACAAAATGTGGCAATTACCTTGCTGGATATGGATAATGTGATTTGAAGTTCTAAAACGCTCAGGGAAAGTTGATTTTCTATATTGTGGGGCCATTATTTAATTGGTATGTTAGGATATACAAGCCACAGAAAAGATACTGATATTATTGCTCCCTACTGCCGTGCAAAGCATTGTGAGCCTGTGTGAGGAGTCTCACAACTTGCTCAGTATTTATTTTGGGGACGTCTTTTCTTCCTGGAAAGATATCTTGCCCTTAATTTTAAAGACTTTTCATAGACAGGTGTGCCTACTTTGGACAAAGGTAATTTTGTTTTACCTACAGATCTTTTTCAGTACAGCAACAGAAAAGCATCCATCAAAACTCACTTGCTTGTTCCCAGCACAATAGCCCAGGGTCAGGGCAGGTGCTGAGCTGTTGTGGGCCATCTGGTCCCTTTTGCATGGTTTCCAACCACAAGCAGAGGTGATGGAGGGAGGGTGGCAGACTTTCCTATCCTGAGCCTCATCATACCTCAGGTATTTCGGATCAGAGGAAAGGTTCTCCTCAAACCTATGTCCCACACTGCCCAGGCACTGCTTTAAATACTATTAGGGTACTTGGCTTTGCAAATGTGCTTTGGGACTCCTTCGTGGCCACCTTCAGAGGGAAGGTGTCAGAGCATGTCTGCTACACCCGATGTGGGATAATCCTTCTCAGTTTATGAAGCCCAGATCTGAAGTGACACAGTTATAGTGTATTCCTGTTGTGCTGTGCCCTTGAAATAATGATGTAAAATTCATAGCAGATGAAATAAGCAAGTAATAGTCATTAAATAAATGCTGCTTTCAAGATTGATAAGGCTGCAATACACTAGTGAGAGCTTTGACTGTCATATGAAAATCCAGAGTTAACTTTACTGTTATTAAAAGCCAGGCCATATTTTCCATCCATTTTTATTTGTGAGGTCTCCTTGAAATGCCTTATAAAACTTGGGAACCCAGGCAGCTTTTCTCTAGGGAATATAAAACTATAGCAGCTGATACTGGTAAAATAGGTTATATGGAGCCTTAGAAATGACTGCTTGATTTGTCCAGTATTTATTGCCTGAATAATGTACAGAAACAGTAAAACAGAAAAGCACAACTTCCCATCTGTGCTGCATTATGCCATACATAGGAACTATTTTTCATTTCAAATGGTGGTATCCCCGTAGGCTTTGTTGCTTTGATATCCTATGCTACCACACATGATATGATAGAGTATAAACAGACTGACTATAAATCTGAATCTTTACAGTTTTGAAAACTGAAACATTCCAGCATTCACTTCCCACCAAACAGGCCTCCTAATGTGTAGCCCAGGTCAGGTGTTTGGATTTTTTTTTAAGTGGAGGCAAAGGTTGTTACACAGAAACATGAAACCAGCTAAGAAAACAGAAGAAAAATTACTAAGACCAAGCAAACAGAAAAGTGTTCCCATCTGGTATACAAGGTGCACAGCCCAAAATCTCACCAGAGCATAAGGGAGGGGTTTGCTGTTTTAAAAACACAGCCTTCAAGCATTAATTTCCCTTTATTCTCTAAATCTCTGCTCACAAGTTTGCACACCTTAAATGTCACCAAAATGAGAGCCTGTGTGACACTGGAGGAACACCGTCTGCCTTTATCCATTTGAAACCAGAGACACACAGAATGTTAGAACAGATGGGCTGGTAGCCTTAAAAGAGGTCAATTTTGTTGTTTAGCAGGAGGGATCGATTTTGGTGTGGGTTTTGAGGGGTTTTTTTCTTTGTTTTGTTTTCCATTGCATGCTTTATTTATTTAAAAATATAAGTTAGAACTCCTATAACTAACTTTCTGGGACATGGTGAATTGTGTGCATTAAACAGTTCTCATTAGTTCAATGTTTCTGACTTGAATCTTACGTAACTTGATATAAGTATGAAATTGGAAACAATTTCTGGTGATGGGGCACTTTGGAGCCCCACAAATCCTTCTGATTGGAGCGAGGACGGTGGCAGGATAAGTGTCAGGTATTCTGAACAAAAACTTTCTGAAGATGACAACAGAATCTGTGTATAGAGCTTAAATTAAGTAACTACAACAAAAAAGAAGCCTTAATGTGACACTTTTTCAGCAGGAACAAATGCAACCTCAATAAATCTCACTAAAGAGATAAAGAGAGGGCAGGAGTTGGTGAAATACAGATGCTTTGACCACAATATCTTGTAATTTCCTTGAGATATTTTAAATCCTCTCACTGGAGAGAACTGAGGAAGGGTGGGTGAGGAGGCTGTCGGGCTCAGGGGACCAGCGCAGTGGGGACAAGGTGCGTTCCTGGACTCAGCTGTGGCATGGGCCATGAGCCTGCAGCTGATTCCCAGCCACTTCTACAACAGTGCCAGTGCTGGTAGGAACCAGATCAACTGATCCACCACCACCGATCTGTGCATGTGTGTGCAACAGCCCAAACACACATGCACAGGCAAGAAATTAAAACACAAAACTTCATCTTGTACCTTTACCAAGAACCCAGGTGTTTGGGAGGAGAAATACTAAGGGGACTCACCAGCAAAGCTTAGAGAGGCTACTGCATATTCTTAAAGATGTGCAAGTACTGCAAATGTTGAAACTTCGGGGAAAAACAACAAAAATAAAGGCGTGATTGCATCTCCTGTTCATTCCACAAAAAAGTTTGAAAAAAATGTATTCCATTTTAGTGGTTTATTATTCAAAACTATGTTTATTTCTTTCCTGAAGAACTGCGCTATGTATAATTTTCTTTACAATGGAAGCACTGCTAGGTATGTTTATGAACCAAAGCGAAAATTCTTCCTTGGATTGACAGGTATATCTGTGTTACGAAGTAGTTGTCTTGCACACTAGAGTATTTAAACATATGTGTGTATATATACATGTGTATATATATGTACACATATGTATAAATATATGTATTGATGCTATTTATAAAAAGGGAAAAAGTTGAAAGTGGAGAGCTTCAATATTTTTGACTAGTAAAAAAAAAAAGACTTTGAGATCAGACAGGCTTCAAATTTTATAATTCAGTTATTTAAGAAAAGACATTTCTACAGGAAAAACAGGAAAAAATTACATCCCCAGGTACATAGTCATTATAAAGTAGCCCAAGGGGATTATTGATACATGTACTGTATACATTCTAGGTATAGTGGCATTACAGTTGCTTCATGTTTCAAATTAAATTTAATTATACGATTGTAAATTAAATTATTTCAAAATTTTATATAGATTAAAAAGATGTTTTGAAAGACTGAAGTGCAACAGCTATGCCATTTTAGATTTCTAAAAAGCTTTGAGTGCTGTAGAAGCCTAGAAGATGAAGGGACTAATGTGCCTGTCTCAAACACAGATAGCCAGATAGCTGTGGAGCCAGCCGAGGGCTGCTGTCACTAACATGCTGTGAGAAAGGACAGGATGTGGCTGGAGAAGGGGCCATGCAGAGGTGGGGCAGCACTTCCTTGTTCTGGCTTCTGGAGATAAGCACAACCCAATACCGTGCAAATTCAGGAATGAGGTCAAGAACTGGGCGTGGGCTGTTGACAAAAAGCCAACCCAGGAGAGGCTGACCACCACCGACTCCCGTAGTCCTCTGACCCATTTCTAGAAAGGTCTAGAAGAATGGACTGCACATGATAACTAAATTACATAGAAAGGATGTAACTTATCTCTAGGGTGGGGAAAACTTATCTATAAAAAGGTAACCCCAAGAAGCCCAGGCACGTGTGTACCCCACAAACCTAGACACCCCATCAGCTGGATCAGTACTGGAGCCAGGACTGGTGATCTTTCCTTCTGCTCTTCTTCCTTTCTCTGTCTCCCTCTCTTTAGTTCATCTCTCTCTCTTCTCTTTCACCCTACCCCTTTACTTGAAACCCACTGCTGTGTGCTTATACTGAGAGATAAGGGACTGACTTATACCAATTTCCATGCCAAGTGTATAATTTATTAATAAAACGTTTTAAGCTTTTGCAGACCCTCTGACTTTTGTCATTCCTTTCAACCATGAGCATCTACAAATCTTGGGTGCTCACTTCCACTTAAGGGTGGGATGCCACGAGTGCCCATTTAGTAAAAAAAGGAAATTTTTTTTGGTCTTTTTGTTAAAATTTATTAAATTTTAGTCTTTTTTGTTAAAATCCCTTATTTACTCTCAGTCCTTGAGTCTGGGAGAAAATAGTCTGTTCCCTCCTTCCCCTAGTTTTCCCAAGACACAATTTCTCATTACTCCAGATATCATTCTTGAAACTGGCTGTATCCCACCAGATTTTTGTCTCAAGTTCAAACAAACCGTTCTCTTAAATACTGACCCAGCCCCAATTCTGCAATCACTTACCGAAAAGCTGTAGCAAAGCTTCCACTAAATGCAAGTGCCCTCACAACCAAATAACCTCCCTCTTTTTTCCAGGAGTTTCTCATGGTTTCCATTGATACAGGGGGTACAACAGAGCCTTCTGCACAACTCTGCATGGGACAGGCAAAGTCTGTAACTTCTTTGTAAAGAGAAAAAAAATTGTGTTCCTGAGTAGATGAAGTATGTCGAGATTTTATAAGCAGTGATGTCACAGGCAGATGGTTGACTTTGCTCAATTACTTGCAGATTATTTAGTGAATGGAGGAGAGAAATTTCCAAATTTGAATCAGGTTGTTTTTGCTTTGTTTGCCTTGTCTGCTGAAGCTGTGCATGGTTAGTTGGACTCATTTCAGCGCATGTGTCTACACTGTGTGCTGGGGTGCTCCAGAACTGGTCAGGATCCCTCCTGCCTCAGCTGGGGTACAGCTGGAGCCTGTCCGCAGGACCAGGCATGACCAGCCCAGCCCGAGGGACAGTGTTAGCCGGGGTCCTGCCAAGCCGAGGAGATGACAAGCCTGGGTGAACATCCCTGCGATGCGCGTGGAGGGCCCAGGCCTCGGCGCTTGGCCGTCTCTCCAACACCATTCAAAGAGGAGTCTGTACCCAGCGCTGCCCAGCTTCAGTAGCAGCTGGCGAGGAAGTGAGGGGGAAATGACTGAAAACTTAATGATCAAGAAAATCTTGCTACTTCCTATGTCCACTCAACACCGACGCCAGACTTCACAGCTTGGATGGATGTAATCCAGGAAGAAAAGACAGACATTTCCATTGCCTGAGGAAACACACTAAAGCATCCCAAAGCCAAGCAGCAGCATAACTATACATTATGATTAATCTTTTCCCCAGAAATCCTGGACATGATTTTTTTCTTTGTTATTTGAATCTTGCTGTCAATGTTACACAGCTCTGGAATGATCCTCTAACTTGACTAATCAGCTTTCAGTCCCACATCCTTGTCAGAAACAGAATATTTCCCCTCAAATCTCTCTTGTCCTGCAGTTTCCTGCAGATCATTAACTAAAATCACTATGTTATATGAGCCAGCCAGTCTGTGAGGATAGGCGTCAGTTGCTTAACCTAGTTCTGACTATCTCATAATAAACTGTCTTATGAACTGTCCCCATGTTCACAGATCTTTTAAAAATCAATGTTCTTTAAAAACACAGAAAGCATTTGTCATACATGAACAAGACTAGCTGTGAGTCAGTCATCCTTTTCTCTAGAAATGTAAGCTTTCACATCAGATCTAAACCACTAGTATCTTAACTACCTAACATGTGTTTGACTCGACATATTACTGGAAATAATATGAAAAATGTAAAATATAATGTGACATGGCAGAAACAGATGTGTTTCTAATTTTGATTCTAAACTGATAATTCAAAATGCAAGTTATTCAGAGAAGGATAACTCCTATTATTAAGCAATTAGTAATCAATGGAGTACTATCAGCACAAAAAGAGGTGACATAATAATAGTTTACATATTTTTCATTCATGAAGTATACATATGCTGTATCCATTAAAGCTGCCTTCAGTTACTTAACATTCAATTGTGCATTTTGTGGAGTGAGTCAATAGAGTGAATCACTAGCCCACTGCAGTACCATATGGGAAACTTTCCCTCTCCTGAGCAGATGGAGACTAAGAATGTCAGAGACAAAATGTGTTTTGTCTCTGGAGAAAGGATGTTGGCTGCTTTGTTCTTAGACTCTTCTACATGCCAAGCCTTCTGCTCGCATTGGGAGTCCTACACTTTGGGGTCTCATGGATATTTCAGCATGTATCTGAAATGCTGACCTGCAGAAAACAGAGAAAACCACCCTATCCAGAGGTGTGCAAGTAAAATATGACAATTGCTGTGCAAGCCAAGATTTAACTAGAGGAAGAAAGCAAAAAAAATTATCACCTTTGCCATTCTTTTAACACATAATCCTCTCTGAGGAAGGCAAGTACTTTCCATTTCCCTGCGGAAGACTTAGATGAAGGGTAATTGAGATGGTGTTACACTTTTGCAGGTGACTGAGGCCACAGAAACCCTATTTTCTATTCCCCTTGGCTCCATCTACCTAGAACTAATTTTTTCCTCTTCTTTTTTTTTTCTGCTGTACTTTTCCTCCTTTTTCTAATGCACATCCTTCTCCAGCTGAAGGATGATCACACGCCTTCGAATTGTCTGAAAATAGCAGAAGGAAAATACAAAGAGGTAGTACAATTTTACTTTCTTTCTCAAAGAAATATACTCAGGACAACATATATCCACCCTAACTTTTTAAAATCAGCAGGAGTATCGGGGATATGAATCTGATTCTGCCATATGTCAGTGGGCAAAATGACCCGTCAGCCTATGCAAAATGTAAGTGATCTTCTGAAAGTATCTGTCTACTGCATGCTGACCATGTTGGAGCTTAAAGCAACCCCAAATTTAAGTGCATCCAGGGCTGGGTGAGTCTGAATTTATGTGCAAAAAGTCTGAGCTCACACACGACTAAATAGAATACAATGTTTTTACAGTTGTTTCTTTACCAGCATTCCTAGGTTCAAGAGCATGCATTCAGCAGTTTCTATCACAGAGAGTCCCAGTCTTAGTCTTTTCATTACAATCACTCTATGACTCTTGCCAGATTCAGCCCCAGATGAGCTTTGGCTTTTCTAACCCCACCTCTGCACACTTGGACAGTGCCTCTGTATCCCTTCTGAGTCATATTTGTCCTAGAGAAGCACCAGCTTCTGTTCAATTAGTTTTGATATTTAAATTGAGAGTTCTTTGCTCATCCATACAGGTCTCCTGCTGTCTTTTCTTGAATGCTCATCAGGGTGGATAAAACTTGAGCTTGTGGAAAATGATCCTTTAAAGTCAATGAGCTCTTCAGGACCCTTCTTCTACCCTGTTTTCAGGGTCTCTTCTGCCAGCCTTTACTCTATGCCCTCTTACCAATCCAGTCCACAATTGGTTGCGGATCATCACCATCTCCCCTGCCTGCTCCTTTATTCCTAGTTTAAAGCTCTCCTCCCCAGGCTGGCCAGCCTGTTGACAAAGATAATTTACTCCTTGGTACTTGCTGCAACTGGTCATAAGGATGATATTTTTATCTCAGAGAGGATCCCAAGCTTGCAAAAGAGGATCCCTGTTGTCAACACTGGCTATACAACTGTTTGTTAAGCTGTGGGGTACATCCATTTTTCATCAAGTCCTTCCCTCTCACTGGAAGAATCAAGGAGATGCCATCTGGGCCCCTGGGCCCTTGACTTTCATCTCAAATGGAATGTCATGCTTGCTAGAGTTTGGGTTTCCCCTACAAGTGTTGGTGCCCACAGAGAAGAGCAGCAGTGGGAGGTAATCTGAGGACTGAATTGGCAACCTGGTGCCCTAGATCCAAAGCTGCAAAGATCCCTAGACACCAGGTCAGACCAGGAGATGGTGGTGTCCATTCCCAGCAGCAGGGAGTTGCCCACAGCTCATACTTCTGCTTCCTCCTGACACTGCTGCAAGGCTTGGGCTCAGCCCGCTCAGACGCTTCATTGGACACAGCTCCAGAGCCCCTTCATGTGCCACCTGGGCACTGAACCCACACTGTAGCTGCAGACTCGCAGATGGGGCAGGAGTTATCCTCCCAGTATGAGAGGCCGCAGGATTCCAGCCTTCACCATCATGGAAATCTATAGTAAGCTCAGACGTAGCCTACTCCTCACTCAGTAGAGTTAGATCTTTGCACTCGTGAAGTAGATTCAGGCAGTGTTTTTCTCACCTCCTCTGTTGCTGCACTGCCTGGTGACCTCCTCCCAGTGCTGCTTTACTTGACTGCACAGCCCTTTCCCCAATGCACACCTCCTGCAGGCAAGGAGCACATCTTCCCCAGCCCGAAAAGTGGATTGTCATCCCGGCAACCCCAGGACTCAGAGCTGCATCCTCCCTCAGGAGCTCAGTTTGAGTTCAACTCTGGCACACCAGGAAGAATTCCAGCAGTCAATGGGGACCATGTTCTTTAGCATTTCACGTTCATTACTGCCAGCACAGCCATACACTGTGTACAGCAGAGCTTCCCCCACCCTTCTGTGCCTATTTCTGCAGAGGCAGATATGGAGGACTCTCCTCAGCACATCTTGGGAGGGTGCTTGGCTCTCCAAAACCAGGAATTAGCAGCAAACAGAAAAGCACCTTTTGATCAAGAATATCTGCCAGAGCTTGTTAGAAGTGGCTAGAGCTTGCTAGCCAACTCAGCTCACTGTTGCCACCCTTTCCCAGTAGTAGCAGACACCCCAAAATTCCTCAAAAAGTTCTTAGGAGGCATTTCTGAAAGATGTGGGAGCAGAAACCAGAAACTGCTGCACAAACTGCTGCATCTACTGGTTACCTCTTCTACCTCTCCTAGTGGATATTCAGTGCCATTCAGTATGAGCTAATTTCAGACATCAGGCTATTTTTTTTTTATTACTCTGATTTACAACAGACTATGTTTCTGAAAAAGGACCTTCTACAGACTGTGTTCAAAATGTACAGACGTCAGAGATGACAGCTGTGCTTGCATTGAACTTCCCAAAGTTTAATGAGGCTCTACATAGTTTTTTAGCTTGAAATATGCTATTGCAACCCCAAGGTTAGAAGTTGTTACCTTATGGTCAGAGACTGGGATCAAAGAACTGCAGCTGTCATAGGTTTCTTTACCTTCACCAAGAGGGAAATTCACAGCAATTCACAATCGTGCTGCATCTGGAGAGCGTGGTTTCTCCATTGTACATCTGAATGACAGCTTTAGTGATGAGACAGGACCAGAGAGAGCCTTCAGATTTCACTTAAATCACTGTCACCCATACGTTTGCAACAGGAGAAAATGACAACTATGGCTAATCAAAAAATGTTTTCAGAAGCTGCCTCTCAGCATAAAATACTATCAGAGACATCACAAAGAGCAAAGTAAGAATTTTACTCAAAATCTGCTAATGAAGGATCCAGATTTTAAGTGACTATCATAGTTCCTCAGGGAGGGACAGCTTTATGGACAGCACATTTGTTTGTACCCTGTGAGAAAAACAGGCCAACCAAAGTCAACTAAATTGTAAATTATTATAGCTAGACTTTTCATTTGTAATTTTAGTGAAGGATTGAATGGACACAAGTATAACACATTGAGGTGCCTAACACTTTTTAAATATCCACATGTACATTATAAAAAAACTATTAGAAATTATGGAATGCAAGTTTATAAAAGCAACAGAAACTGAGAGTCTCTTAACCATAACATTTTCAATTCAGAATTTCCATAGAGTAATAAAATAAATATTTTTTTTTATTTATCCAGACAAAATTTTACACTCAAATGAGAAGGAGAATATTCACCAGCCTAGAGAAAATATCTGATTAAAGATTATGTTAAAGTTGAAAAGAGGAATAAAATTGTAAAGTGTCTGAAATGACAAGCTATAATCTCATTGGGCATCAAAATACTTGGAAGAACCAAAAAAGAGACATGCCAGAAATCCAAAATGCGATTCATAAAATGAGGGTCTCAACATCCTTCTTCCTGATTGTCTTTCTATTCTTTCTTAGCATTAAGTAATTGAAAGATTCTATTTCAGCAGCTTGGAGGAAAGCTCATTTATACCATGGCAAATGATGTAGAATTCTTCCCTAGGATGACATAGGTTATTCCTTCCACTTTCTCTTTCCAGGAATTCAGAACCAAATTTAAGTGAACATTAAAGCACAAATGTGATAGACATAAAGGTAATTTGTGATTTATGGGGTTTGGATATTGCTCTTTTCTGCTTTGGCATTCTTTTTCTTTACTGCTGATTTATTTGGCTCCAGTTTACTGCTTTACACTTTGTTTACATTTTTATTGAATTTATTATTATTCATTAAATTTCTTGTTTATGTATGACTGATACAATTAGATGCAAGAACTGTGGGCTCCCGTAAGCTGTAATACATGAACTGGTTTGTTCAAAGTAGAACCTAAACTCTGGGAATCAGCAAGAGCAAAGGAAGCCCATGTGAGATTAAAGCCGTTGTAGATTTTGGAGGAAGAAATTGACACTCAGGACTTGCCTGCTTACATTTGCCATGAGATCACAAGCCTATTTCACGAAGAATACACAATTATTTGATTTCCCATAAAATTTCATCTCCCAGAAACTTTGTTCACACATGTGTGAGTTCAAAAATTGCTTGTGAATGTAGGAAAATTGCTTGATCGGTCCATTCACCACAGATTTCTAAATAGAGTTAGATTTGTAGGAAAAGGGAATCTGGCATCATGTCCCTGCTCATTTGTAGCCAAGCAGTGCTGTCTGGGAGCAGAGGTGGGGCAGAGCCCAGATGCTGACCCAGGGCTGGACATTTCACAAGTAGGCAATGTTATTTATTCAGAGTGCATTTTTGTCATAACATCTCCAGGGAAAGTTTGTTGGCTTTGGCAGAGTTCTCACATCCCTGCACTTTAATCTCCTGGTATAAGTTGATGACAAGGTCACAAATGATTCACATAGGCAAGAGTTTTCCTAATACTTGGCAAAAGTGACAGGACTTCCAGAGGAATTGTTCTATTAATACAGAAAATTCTCCTTAAGTGAAAAATGTGAATGACTGGGTTAAAATTGTCTTTTAAAATTCATACATCTATTCACTAAGTTTTGTTTTCATCTAATTTTTAAATTTTCTGGGACCAGCTAGGTCCTGTCTTTCCAACCTGGCTGTCACCCCAATTCCTAGCTCCCCTGCCCCTGCGGACCAGACCCTGCAGATCCCAGGCACCACCTCAGCACCCTGTGGAGCTGGTGGTGAGGTGTGGCCATGCCTTCCTGCTTACACTGATCACCTCAGGTCATGTATGCAGAAGTGACTTGCCTAAGTCTAAGCTTATCAAACAGGAAAAAGTACTGCTAGAGAAAAATTCGCTGCTTTCTGAAACAGGTGACGGCAGGAGAGACACTGTGGAGGTGTCTCCATCTCTCCACTGAAAGAAGGGCTGCCAGCTCAGATTTAAACAAGTATTTTTCCTGTGTGAGAAGTTAGGTGAGAAGAATCCCACCTCCAGCGCTCAAATTAGGAGTCACAGCTATTTCTTTCCCACCAGCTGTACTGGAGGCAAGATCTGGCAGGCCTGGATCACTCATCTCGCTCTTAAATTTAAACACTATATTAGTAGCAATGCCTAAATAAGGTATTTAGAGTAGGTGGTTTAAATATGGTCCCCAATCATAATTTCATGTGCTCTTAGCGTGCCTGGAAACACTTGGGCTCCTTTCCAGACTGAAACATCCAAATAGTATTGCATTATAAGGATATCATGAATGATGTATAGCTCTGCATCACAAAGTAATGCATAGCAATTTTATCTATGTTTACTTTTTCCCTGAGTTTCAGTTGAATGTCCCCAGCAAAGCTGCTGATGTTAACCACAACAGTGACCAAAATATGATTGCACCATTGAGAAAGAAAGAAAGAAAGAAAGAAAGAAAGAAAGAAAGAAAGAAAGAAAGAAAGAAAGAAAGAAAGAAAGAAAGAAAGAAAGAAAGTTATTTTTATCTATGAATATTCCTTTTTTCTTCTCATTCTCATTATTGAAAGATGTTATTCCAGACTGACCATTTCAGTTCATTCTAAGTTTTAGAAGACAGTAAGAATATTGGGGAACAACAAGTTATCCTTATCTAGTTATCTAGTTATTCAATCAAAGGATGCGTGGAAATTTCTTGCTGAACACAATATTGTCTGCTCTGCCAGGAAAAAAGTAGTCTCTAATTCAGTACCTTGCTGGCTTACAGTTCATTCAACAATGGGGAAGACTATATGGAATTTAATGTAAGGCAGAAAATGTGAGTTCACTCAACTCTTTTGGGAAAAGAAATATTGGGGGCCAGGACAAAGGAAAAAAATTATGAGAACTGTAAAGCAGAAAAGATTCCAGCTTATGGGCCTCAGGAAAAATGGATAGATATGAATCCAAAAAACAAGGTTATATGTCTGTTTCATCTGGTTTTTATTTGCACTTGCTGGGTTTTAAACTTTTGTTTAGTTTTTCTATTTGCAATAATGACACACTTTTTAAATGAATTGAAAGAAATGCAGAGATGATTTGGAAAGTACATTGAAAAGGCAAGGTATCCCGCTTTTGTAATAAGTATAGAATTATTGTATTTGATTCTGTGCACCTTTATTCATATAAGACTAGGGAGGAAGATGCCTTCCTATATCTATGCCTTCCCACTATATCCTGCTGTCTGTTACATAAGTCTTCTTTTTGTTTAAAGGTAACTGAAAATGAGCATTCACTGTGGACATTCTGTAGATCTTCCTGACCCTCTGTAAATGTGGGTTCTGCTCTCAAAGGAGGGAAGAAGTGAGCTAAGTGAGACAGAAGACTTTGAAAGTCTTACCTCTCCACACGTGTTTATGTGAACAGTTTATAGGATGGCAGCCAAATTGCATTTAGGCTAGGTCTTAATTTTTCTCTGTTAAAGAGTGTGTCACCCTCTTACTGACAAACTGATCCTTGAAGGTAGATGCACTGAGAGGCAAGGTGTAGAAATATTTCTCATATCCTCCCTGTTTTATATAATTAAACCTTACAGAGACTCCAGCATGTCCCTTTTTTTACAAATGGCTTGGAATAAAGTGGCATCATTCGTTCAAAGCTCCTCCACTGGACCATTCCTATGCCATTCCCATTAAGACTTTTCTCTTCATCTGCTCCCAGGCAGCTCAAATAAATCGTTCCAAGCCACTTTTTAGTCCTTTGGAATAAAATACGTTTACATATCATAGAAACATACATCTCACGGATGCAGACCATGGAGGGTTGTGCAGAGTTTCCACTAGTGCAGGGACTCCTTAGAGTATAGTTTAAACTGACTCCAGGAAAATGTACTTGGAGATGCCATATGGGAGAAAAGAGGATTCCTCTGCTCAGAAAGGTCTTTGAAGTAGAGCCTTCGTGGGTTGCTTTCCTCTATTCTATCATAGAAAGACCAAATATAAGCTTTCTCACAGACAATCTCTGGATGAAAGAGGACGCTGTAATCACAAGTGCAGCAGTTCATGGCTACTCTGTAAGTATTTAAGCATGACATGGGATTTACAGCCACGATGATGTCTGCAGTCACTGCAAAAGCTAGACCTGTGAAGTCACACAATGCCCTAAGAAGCTGAGAGACCTCCGAGAACATTTAGCAAGAGAGAATCTGACAGCTTCTCACAGTGAGGCCAAGAACAGGCACTGCAGCTAGAAACCCCTTCAAGTAAAACTGAACTACAGGTTTACATGAAAGGAAATACTCAAGGGTATTTTTATTTCTAATCTTCTATTATTTTCATAAAAATATTTTTAGGAAAAAATAAAGTATTCTTTTAGGAACAGAAAATGTACTTTTATGAAAAGGATTTGAGAAATATTTTCACTGTCTGTGTGGTATGAGAGACCTTACTTTACTCAATATGCATAAGTGAAATAATCACTATTAGCTAGGAAATGTTTGATGGTTTTTGCTATGAAAAAATTAAAATTAGATGTGTAGGTTTTTCCATACAATTTCTGGCATTAGCCACCATAACAATATCTGTAAATGTAGTCACGATTGTTCAACACTGTCAGTTAAAAAATCATATTCCAAGTGCCCATAATTTTTTAAAAATTTTAGTAACAAGATGAAATTTCCCAAATTAGAGGTCTGCCTTGGGCTCATCTAATTTAAAAAAAAAGTTTACAAAATTATTTAGATAATGTTTTCGAGACCAGGATAAAGGCCATACACATAGTTGTGTCCACATTGAGAAATTCTTACAACCTTTTTATTGAGAAGCTATATTAATACAATGCTTTGAAGCATGGACCCAACAACAAGCAAGGGATGTTAAAATTGTATGGGTGTCAAAGGTGCCATTTTTTGCATAGAATTAATTGACTCTGCAGCAAAATTTCGTGCATATTTTCTTTACTTAATGTAACTAATATACTAATGCTGCCATAAAGCAGAGCAAGGTGCAGAATATTGTATCTTCACTGGCCTCAATGGGTCAATTGTTCTTTTCCTTGCTGCATTCTTGGAAACCACTCAGCCATTTGAAATTTAAAGATGGAAAGAAGGAAGCAGGTAGCCTGAGGCATGTTGTTGATCCTTAACTATTTGGGTTAAAAACAACAGTTACAAGTAAGACCTTTCAAAGAAAGATAAAGGAACTGTTCTGCATAGGGACAAAGCCTCCTCTTCTGCAAACGGGTAACATCAGTGACTTGAAGTGACAGATATTGCTTAAAGATGAAACATCTTGGGTTATGTACATGCCATACTACAACTCATTACTCTTTCCACATGGAAAATAAAATCAAATCAGACCCCAAAGCACAACTGGAATCAGAATAAAATATTTTTTAAGCATTGCAGTTTGGAGAAAGTATCATTTTACTGTGTATTTCATGGCTGAGTAACAGAAACCAAACACTGGAAGGAGAGCTGTTCATGCTGTGCCATATGTCTAACCAAACTGGAAAACATAACAGAATATCTCATGAGATCTTGTCCTCATGAGATTTCCAAATTTGAGAAAGTGTTCAGATCAGTATATGAAACCTTGAATGCTTGAATTTCTGAGTCTCAAAGGATTTGAAGCTTGACAGTTATTTCTAACATATGGTTTACTCTATTTTTTTACAATCTCAAACTCTTTGAATTTCTTTTAGGTTTCTTTTAAATTCGGGGGGGGGATCAGTCAGTTTTGATTTTGGTTTTGGCTTTGGGGTTTTTCTTGTTTCTCTCTGTTTTTTTTTCTTTGGGTTTGTCTTTTTTTTTTGTTTCTTTGGGTTGGGTTGGGGTTTTTTGTTGTTTTTTTTTTTTCTTTTTTGGGTTGGGTTGGGTTGGGGTGTGTTTGTTTTGTTTTTTTTGTTTGTTGCTTTGGTTGGTTGGTTGGTTTTTTTGTAAGGCAATTTAGAATTACTGTTCATGCCATCATTTAGGTCAGAAAGCTTTATAATAGTAGGGAGTGCATCATTTCCAGAAAAGCTGAAGAATTTTATCTGCTTGTAGGAATAAAATGAGCATTTGATTTATTTGGTGTAGAGCTTCTAATCATGCTTCTAGAGTAAATTAGACATAACAAAAATAATAGCTGTTCCTAGAGAACTGAGGACTTGTCCACACATCCCACAGTATATTAGAAAAAGACGTTCATGTTTTTTTAAACCTACTAACCTTGACTTAAACTAGAAATGAGTCAGATTTTGAAGCAGTCTGAAAATCACTTGCACCTGTAATTATAAACCTTTTTTTTTTTCTTTAAGTCTGATTGTGATTTCTCAACCTGACAAAAGTGTGACTGTATTCTGAAATTAATTGTCTAGGGCCCAAATACCAAGTGCAAAGCTACTATATTGCTATAACACCATAACTGGCAGCAGTCCTAGTGAAAGGACCCAATCCCAAGGCCAAAGGCTACATGGAGAGTTGGAATATATGCCTGGAGTCTGTAATTTCTTCTTTGACCCTTGCTGGTCATTCCTGGTCATTCCTTTCAACTCTTTTGCTTCCCTATTTAAAATACTTCCCTCTTCCTGAAGACTCTCAAAAAGCTGTTTCTGAGGCCCATGAGCCTTGTACTGCTGGTCCTGATTCGTCACAGCAGTGAGTCCTGTGAGGTGCTCTTTCACCAGTGCTTTTATTTCTCAGTGAGTCACAGTTGCTAAGAATGATGGCATAACAAATGGAGGGAAGCTGGGTGGATGCATGGGACAAATGCAGGCTGTCTAAAACATTTTTTGGTGCTTCACAACACCTGAAGGTCTTAGAGGACCGCAAGAAAGTTATAATAGAAAGGCATTGAAACGGAGTGCAGGTGATGTGGTGATAAAGGTGCTGCACTGGCACTGGATACCCCAGCATCTCTTCCCATTTTGCCATCAGTCTGTTCCCTCATCCACCTGCCATCTACCAGCTTCCATCGCTTGTGCAAAGTTCAGCTGTGTAAATTCACTGTGGCCTGAACATTCACTGTGAAAATTCAGTACTTCATATGCTTCTGAAGGATCTCAGCACTTCCTTAACCCAGACAGAAAGAGTCTAGACTCTGCTTCATCTTTCAGAGAAGAAACTCCAGGGGTTTTTAGCATAAAAATCTTCCCACTCTCAGTCCTCAAATGAAGTCTCAACAAAAAGCTCACAACTTTGTAAGAGAACTACAAGCTATTGTTCCAAATGTTTCTACTGCTTTCTCTTACAAGTTTGCCTTTTTACCCTTTCTCTTGAGCTTTTCTTTCTCCCCTTCTGATCTTGTCCTCCCTCTCCTTTCTCTGCTAGACTGTTCCCCATCTGTCTTTTTCTCCTTCCTTCCTTCTTTGAGAAGGGCTTTGGGTCAGCACTGCTCAGCCATGCTTCCTGCAGGCTGATTGGACACTTCTGTCTGTTTGACAGATGAAATTCCCAAAGCTCGTAGTTAATTTTAGGGTGTCTGGGGGAGGAAGGAGCTTGGCACTGAACCAAACACACATTTAAATGTGCCAGAAAATTACACAGCGGTCAGAAAATTGCAAAATCTGCAATTTTTATGCAGCCCACAATTTTCTAGAGGTCTTGATTATCATCCAGAGTTCAGTGTTTTACAGGAAGTGCAAGAGGTTACATTTCCAGTGATTTTTAAGTGACCCCAAAACTATTACACTGGAAAAATTCATACTAGTATTAACTATTTAAGTGACATTTCTATCCATTTCAAGAGCAGTGAACACGGAAAAAAGCTTTTCTTCTGAAACAGATTAGAGTTTTGAAGGTGATTATTCTTAGGATCTATATCAACAACAAATTATCTAAGCAATGGTGGATCTAATACATTTTGCCTTTGGGGAGATCCAAACTGAGAGCTGTGTTGTAGGAGTGTGGTTTTGTGCATACATGCATAGCACAATGGAGATCTGAGAGAACAATCTCTTGCAAAATAAGAGCAGAAGAAATTATTAATTTTATAGATAATGCTGATAAGATGATATTCTGTAGCTGATGGCTCCTGAAAAACAGAGGAAAAAAGGATGTTACCTTATGATTGATCTTGTAATTTGTTCCAATATGAACAAATTGCTATTTGCTCCAACAGCACTCCAAGCTGCCAGGCACCAGCAAAAATCCACTGAAGGTGACTGTGCAGGTGATGAATGTACAGAGTTCTGTAACATGTTTTCCAGCAAAAAAACCCCCACACCTATTTCATTCAACTTCAATATTAAATGGAATGTAAAACTACAAACTTATATCATGAATTCGCACCATTCAACCGAGGAACAAAACGTCGGGACAACTGGGGTGTCAGGACAATCCAGTTTCCTACTGTGTGCTGCATAGGCAGAATTGCTACAGGTATGTCCCTGCAGCTTTAGGGATATCCAGTGGAATTCCCACTCTGGATATTGCAGAGACACAGCAACTGGACAGAATGTATTTCTGGCATTCAGTGCTAAAGGAAAAAGAGATTTTACTGGGCGTTGACATGACCCCTAAGAGGTGCAGTTGTATCAAAGAATACTTTTAAGATTTTTCTTTGAGCTTTCACTTCTCTCAGCTTTTTAATTCCTGTCAACAGACAGTTGTAAGTGTTGAAACTTACAGAGATTGTCTTAACTTGCAGAGCCTGTCTTAGCCCAGAATAAATTTATACAGCTGTGATTACCCTCTGCTGTGCATCCCACAGCCCTGACCCCTCCATGACCAGTCTGGCCAGTGCAGCTTTGTGCAGGGGTGGGAGTTGGGAACATGCAGCCATCTCTCACAGAGCTCAGCAAGAAAGGAGCTGGCACCATCCTGCTGGCTTCTCAGCCTGGGCAGCCCTCAGGCTCCCTCGAACTGAGGCACAACCATCACGTACACAATTCTTTGATTTAGTATTTGTACAGTCTTGACAATTAACCACAATATCTTTTTACTTCAAGTTGCAGCATGTTCCCATTACAGGGAAGTTCTGCCAAATTTGACCCTTTGTCTAGGAAAATCTCTAGAACTGACTGACTTTGTGCTCTCCTGCAAAGTGAATGATAAAGAGTGACAAGAGTGGGCAAAGAGGTTGCATCACACCAGATTTGCAACCCGCCAAGATTTGCAATCTGACAGATGCCTGAGCTTCACGGGTAGGAAATGGAGTGAGGATGAAGCTACAGGAGAAAGTGACCTCCTTACCTTGCTAAGATCCTTGCAGGCTTTTATCTCCTGAGCATATGAGGCCTATCATATATTCATTTTTCTTTGTACCCTGGATTCAAGCTGCATCGACAGCTTCAGTACTGATACATACACAAGAACTGTTTGGGATCTTCCATGGAGCTCAGGTCCCTTTGGGTGGGGGATGTCCTGTGTTGTACCAGTAGACTGTTAGGTACAGTTAGCTTTCTGTAAAATGCCTCCATGTAAGAGAAGCAAATGTGGGCACAGCATGTGTGTGAGGGGCAGCACTTCATATGCAAAGACAGTCTGGTCTTCAGCATGTGAGGTTGCTAAATGAAGAGTCATATTTGACCTACCTATCTTGAGAAAGTCTTGCAAGAGCTACAGCTTACTGCTTTGTGTCATTTAAGAGGAATTAATATGAGATCTACCAAACGATTGTTACTTACAAGACTGGTATCATCCGTATAATGAAACGTCTTCTTTCTTATCTATTGACACACTTCCTAAGCTGATATTTAAGAGCAGCATGAGAGATATGTGTTCCTAAGCTTAGTTTTTCCTATGCTAGCTCTCATAACTAACAATCATACATCAACTTACAATTGTGCTCCTTGACACTGGAGAAATTATGATGACTGTGACTTCTTTTTATAAAAAGAAGACTAATAAAATTAAGCAATAATCTATAAGCATGAGAAGGTTACCGTTTTAAATATCATCTCCTGCTGTGAATTGAATAACAAGGTAAAGGTTTTAGCATTTATAAATGTCAAGGCAACATACATGTTCTTTTTAACAGCATGACATGCATTTCGCTTATAAACTCATTGAACTTAAAGATTACCACTATACTGTACAGATGGTTTCAGGATATAACTTAAAATTTTAAGTGGTTCTGAGTTTTAGAGCTTTGTTGCAATAGCTGATAATTCTACTAAACATCTTATAACTAAAACCAGGAATTACAGTAATGCTATAAAAAGCATCAGACGCTTACATACTATTAAATTTTTCAATGAGAAAAAAAAACCTTAAACAATTTGGCTACAGCTCTTGATATTGTCTCAAATGTTCTGATTAAAAAGTACTACAACTTGAACTGGACAGAAATGTCATTTATCTCAAGCAGTATTTTCTGTCTGCTTGCTGTCAAGAGGCACAAGAAGTGCTAGAATTAAATGGTATGGATTCAGACTGTCATCAAGACACTGTGCTTTCAAAACAGTAATGAAATGAATTTATTTAGCCAGAAAGAAATGAGGTTGAAAAAATGAGAAGTGTCATGTCAGCACCTTCAACTGGGAAGTAAGATGTGGTCTATTTGCCAGTTTATTGCTCTAATCAAGGACCCCGACATTTCCCTTCCCTCTCCCTCCCTCCTATCCTCCAACCTGCTTAGCTGAAAAGAGTGATGAAAATGCACCATGGTGGTTTCTTCCAGGATGCCACTGCCATTTGGTGATCTAATTGGCCCCAGAGGGCCTCTCAACCATTTCCATCAGAGATAAGAAAGATTTTCTTCCTTCTGCTAGACATAGATAGGAGACATTAATTATGCGGACAGCATCCAAGAGAGCAACAGTCATTTTCAACTAAATCAACATGCAAAACAGTCATGGAAATTGTCACATTATAACAGCAAATGGCTATGGCAGGAGGAAAAATAACAACAATCAACCTCCAACTTTTTATAAAAAAAGAATCATGAAGAATTTGGTTTGATGTGCAGGTTCTAAAAAAGTGCAAAAGCTTATTCTGTGTATTTTCTCTTTCATTAGAGATGTGACTTAAAAAGAGTATTTCCACGGTTTCTTAAAAATAAAAATATTATGATAAAAGCCAGACAAAGATTATTAAAACTTTTATTTCTGCTTCTTAAACTATTAGAAACAAAAATACATTTCAACCAGCCATAATAGAATATGCCTACTTTATAGGAGCACTCTCTTCCCTGCCCCGAAAACCTGAAAAGATAACAGGGGAGAAAAACTCATACTCCAGCAATCTCTTTCTCAGAAGACATGAATCTTTCTTAAAGTGTGAATTGAAAATCCTGGGAGTTGAAGAGAAAAAGAAGAGGTGTAGGACAACGAAACCTGTTCCATTTTCTAGCAGTACAAAATTGGACAAAATGATTCTTCTTTCAGAAAAAAAAAACAAAAAACAAAAAAAACACCCACCAACAAAAAAAAAACAAAAGGAAGTGTAATTTAGAGGTGGGGAAGGGAGGAATTATTGCAGGAAGAATATTAATGAGAGAAAACAGGGCAAACAGACAGCCCTAGTTCTACAGAGCACATATATATTGCAGACAGCTGCATAATTTACCCAGGAGGGAAATGTCACACAAAGCTGTTGCTAGTACCACAGTGAACTCATTTGAAGCAAACTCCAGCCCCCTGACTCTGCAGTGTCACCCCGCCAGAGATACCCCACCAGCCTCTCTACGAAGAAGAGCCAATCTCTGGAGAAAGCTCTGTGCTGGGCTATCACTTGCCTTCACTGGAGCCAGGACTGTAGGTGCAGGCAGGCACTCTGCACGCCTGCTGCAGCACGGCCCCCGAGCGGGAAAGCTGTGACCTCAGGCAGCGTCAGGTAGCAGCATGTAGGACACATGCCATAGAATGTAGACCCATGTGCTGGCCAGAAAATTACAAATACATGCACATAATAGCTGGCAAACCATCATCATTTGGAAAGGGTGAGTGAAAGCAGCTAGAAAAGCTCATGCTTTGAGATGGAGTTTGTTTCTCTCCCATGCAGTTGCAGAATGCCAGAGCACTTCAGCTTCAGCCAGGAATAAGTCTTTCAGGCCATGGGCAGACAGTCTCTGCTCTTCCTGAGCCAAAGCACATGGTTCAGTCCCTGAGAAAATCTGGGAAGGTCCAAAGGGCTGATCTCTTTTGCTTAGTTCGTACAATCATTGGGACACAGATAGGTGGATTCCCCCTTCTCCCAGTTTTGGAGTAGTAAAAAAATTTCTGGCCCAGCACCTGGAAATCATCTCTGTGAGCCAAAAAAGGTCCAAGCCAACATTATACATAACATTATACATAACATTACTAGACAACAAGCCTTAGTCTGCTGAGCTGAGCTCTTCCCTGCATGGTTGTAGAGCTCTCCAGGAACACTCCTAAATTTTCAGCAAGAAAATCCCATTATCCCACACTGCACAACTAAGACACATTAATTCCACTCTTATGAATGTGCTTTGGAAAAAAAAAGAGTTTACCAATACTATATGCCTCATGGGCCTTCCCTGACAAAGGAGCAACTTTCCCAGTAAGTCAGGTATTAAGAGGATCAAGCCAAAACTGTTGAAAGTGATAGCACAGTGCCCACTGTCACTGTTCTGCTGCTTTCCCAGTGTTTCTAATTAGAAGTATCTCACTATTTGCACAAGTGTCTGCTGTCAGTTAGACCTCACAAATTGGCATAGGTAACTGTAGGTTAAATCACATCATTTCACAAGTCACAGGATTTTATGATATCAAACACTTTCATGATGCCAACCAATCTGTCAGCATGAGAAACAGATTCTTTTGAAATTAAGAGAAGATGGTAAATGTAGTCAAAATGGTAATACAACCAGTGGAACCATAGCATAATAAAGTCAACATTTTACAGTATATTTGAATTGTACAATATATATAGTGTACTGCCTGCTCAAGAAAACGTCTTATTGCAGCTAATGACCACTAAAAATCCTCCTAACCTAGCAAATCTGCCTGAACTTGAAAGGCAAGAGGTTTGGGGTGTTTTGCAAGCAATCATCTTTGCATAACATTAGGTGCTGCTCAGTCCCAGGTCAATGGACTCTAATGCCCTTTGACCATTGACTGCAGGCATTGGGACATGGTGCACAACCAAGTGTCTGCTGTGTGGCAAGACTGACATCCTGGTCTAGTTAAGCATTTAACTAGAAGCACCTGAGCACAGTAACACTGATTATATAGCAAAACTGATCATCGGTTAAAAAATCTGCCAGATCAAAGACCTAAGAGATTTCTAAGAACGTGATGAAAATTTTGTCTACTGAACAAGCATCAGTGGGTGAAAAGTTGTGCTCCTTCTACTCTAGACAGTTCATTTCAGGGATAGAGGCAACTGTTTTACAGCTGGAGCTGATTTTTTTTTTTTTAATGCTAAAGTAAATTTTGTTTTAATTGGCAGCTAATGGAAAAAAGTGTTCCTTATTTTTAAAGAGAGGCAGGAAAATGTAGGGCTGGTTTCAGTCTGCTGTAATTGCAACACAGCAATCATTTGTCAGACCTGCAGGGAAGCAAGGATGAAATGGTAGCTTGCAATACCAGTGTGTGTGCCACAGATGCTGCCCAGGGATTCAGGTTAATTACATACCAGGAATGCTTAGGGACCACCCATGTAAAACAGCTGGCAGGATGGAGGCTTAAAATTGCTCCCTGCTGGTTCTACCATTGCACACTGCCCTCTTCGATTCAGTATGAATCTCTTCATCTGGGCTAATTTACTTCAGCAAGGATGAGTAACTTAGATTCACTTATCTCCACTCTCTGAGCCTTGCTGGCTTTGGAACTGCTCCACTCCATTCCCTACCGATTGCTTCAATTGTCTGAACCTAAAGAGTTTATTGATGTGTATGGGCAAAGCTTTCCAAGTGCCATAAAAATCACTGCAAAAGCCAAAGGAAGCAGGTATTAATTTAAAAGAAAAATTAGTAACAAAGATCGTCTCTAGTGTGTGAGCTCATCTACCCAGGATGTGATTCATTGTTTCATTCCATGTTCTTATGTTGTTATACAAAATATTCTTTGCTTATCTTTGCTATAACACTAAATCATCTGAGATGCCACTGAGGTCATCCCATTATGTTTGTCTTAATTCTGCATTTCTAGACTCCTCTGGCTTTTACCTGAATCATGACAGTACTTAAGGATAGGTAGGACTTTGTGCTTTGAAAATAAATGACATATTATGAGCACTAGTACGACCATAGGCGATAGAGAGTAATGTGA
This sequence comes from Callaeas wilsoni, assembly GCA_013398955.1. NCBI lineage: Eukaryota > Metazoa > Chordata > Aves > Passeriformes > Callaeidae > Callaeas > Callaeas wilsoni. The sequence continues at coordinate 124,146 of VWPU01006180.1, forward strand.
TGTATTTATAGTAATCCTTCTCTCTCAGATCACGAGTTAGGTTTAGTTTCTTATGCCACTCCATAATCATAAATTAAAATGGTCATAAAATGTCATTGGCTCTAGAGATATCAGCTGAAAATGACCATCATTCCTGGGATAATTTTATTATTAAATAGTTTTCCTTGTATTGTTATACAGAAAATATTATATTTCAAGAGGGTGGTTATTACAGACTGGATATTGTCAGGCAGATTTTCCTAAAGGATTTAGTGAACTGATTGCAATGCGCAGTGCTAATGGATGCATTGCATTGTTCATGCTCTCCTTTTGCTTAGTCTGTGGAAAAGATATTTGTTTCTAGAAACTGCATGACGAACTGCCTGCAAACAACGTGGACAGTCAAGCAGCAGTTTCTGACAGTGAAAACACCCTGCACACTTCCACTTTCACCCTTCCATTCTCCCACTACAATATCCTTTCAGCAGAAGTTTGTTCCTTCAGTTCACTTTTCTACCTCAGTAGGGTAGAGTTGTCCAGCAGGGAGCCTGAGACCTAGCTCTGGCCTCAATAACCGATAGCCTCAATAACCAACAGTTGTGTTACTAAAGACCCTACTCCAACACTTATATGTAATTTGAGTAACTGCTGGCACTTGAAACTCAATCCACAGCCCACAAAAGCCATAGGAGAGACCGTCACTGATTATCGTAGGGTATGGAATAGGATCTTAATCACTGCTGTGTTCACTAGCTCCTTCTACATGAGTGTATATGTATGTACACTAGCAGTAAATTTGATGGTGGATGGAAAGGGTCCTATGAAAGGAAGCTGTCCTGAAGTTCTGGTGTATTTTAACTCATATCAATAATGTAATGTCCTTAAGCATATTAAAAGGCAATGTTGATAAAGAACTGTCATTTAACAGCAAAATGGTGATATAAATAAATTTAGAAACAGGACACAGTTGAGGAATATGAGAGACATCCAGCAAGCAGGGCTGAGGGAAATTAATTCCATGTTCAGTGACTAAAATGAGAGATTGAATCATGCAAAAATTTCTGAAATCTCACCTCTGCCTACAGGACATAGAGCTCCATTTGGGAGGATGTGCTGTGACACTGCTGACAGTCAAAGGAATGCAAGACATATCTACTTGCATTTAAAAAAGGTGTTGGCCATTGTCCACTAGAAGTTACCATCATAGCTCTGTTTCTGCCCAAGTCTTTTTTTGACCTAACCAGGCAGGGGCTGTGCAGGATCAGAGCATTGCCTTGAGCTCCTGTGCAGTAGGAAGGAAGGCAACCATGGGAGGAGTGACTTTGACAGGACTGGTTACAGCCAAGGTTGCACAGTAGCTCACTACAGTGTAACCCAAGTCACTAACCACATTCAAATATGCTACTGGGAGGAAGGGGAGAGTTTATACCCATCCAATATACCTGTTATAACTCCCTCTCCCCTCATTCCTGGCATCTGACCACAGTCTGCCTTGTGTTTTTCCTGCAATCAAGACACAATATAACTAATCTATTCCATTTATGTGTATAAATGTCTGTGTATAAATATGTACAGTATATATATAGTCCACCAGTGAATTATAATAATAGCAATAATAAAGAGTTTTAAGGAGGTAGAGGCATGACCACCCTGCATTACAATCACAGTCTTACCTAGCCTAGCATCCAGACTCTCATGGTGGCAAACAGTGTATTTTAAGGTACTGGAATCAGTAATGAAGGACTTCAGCTAACTTGGCCTGAACTTTAGGCTATATAAGATTTTGTCTCCCTTCTGAGATCATTATGATAACTGAGTTTTGATCCCAACCTCTGTGGCTGGCAACAGGCTCTGTAACATAATTCTTCTGCTGTGAAAATTATTTTTTATTGCCCCTTTTGATTTTATTACCTTTAAATATTACTGATCATTCTCATTTTTCCCTGTCATTCAAGTGGTACAGCCAGTTTCTTACAATTTCCTTAAATATATTTTATCTATATTTGAAGATATGACTTTATCTTGAATCTCTAATAACAAATCTCATGCTTTTCACAGCAAAATAATCCATGGAGCAGGGACTTCTGGGAGCACAAAATGAGCATTACTCTAAATGCATCTGAATACACCAGCTTTAAGAGAGAAGTTCATTCTTTGCAGCCCAGACGTGCATTTTAAATTGGTTGCTCTGTGGTGGAATAGATCCAATAGTCAAAGCATTTTGTTACTAGGTGGCCTCTAGCCAGGTGGGTAGAAAGTCTTCCTGAGAGAAGAAATGAAAATGCTGAGTTTCTTCAGTCTAAAGGAGAGGGGCTGAACCAAGGTCTTCTTCTTCCTCAACATATGCCTCACTGGAATGCAACTACTGAACGTGGGAGGTAGCAGGCATTTTAAAACATATGTGATGCTGAGTCCTTTCTTGATGCTCAGCTCAGCTCCCTGATGTCTACACAAGAGATCTGAAAAAACAACATGAAAGAACAGCATCGAATTTATTTATTTATTTATTTATTTATTTATTTATTTAACACTTTTTATATTTTAAAACTCCATTTATATTTTTTTATTTATTTAACACTTTTTATATTTTAAAACTCCATTTATATTTTGTACGCCTCTTCGTACTTTCAGACTCTGACAGCAGTGCTCTGTAAATGCCTATCAGATCACGCTGAATTTAGGTGTAGCTCTGGACATATCTAAACCAGGACGTTTTGATGTCTGAAGACCATTCATGTCAAATGAAAAGCATCTGTGAAGCATTGGTGCCCCCAGGAATGAACAGGGATCAGGAGTTGCCCAGGTCCTTTTTTCATAGTTGCGTAATTCCAGTTTGTCATAGACTCATCACTTCAGCACCTACCACAACCTCCAGTGTCATCTTACAGCACCTAAATCTCCACTGCTTTACAAGCTGCTGTCAGGAATTTAGTACCTTAAGGCTGACTTCAACACCTTTCTTTTATGTTTTATGTTTTTTCCAGTTTTATAGCCATTACACAACTGCAGTAAATGGCAACAAATCAAGCGAATGACTTAAAGCACTGCAGAAAAAAATCCCTTGTCTGCCTGTGCTGCACTCTCAAAAAGAGTTAAGTGCTTATTAGAGTAATAAGTAATATTTTGACCTGCAGAACAGCATGCTTTCTTCTTTTTCTTGTTGACTGTTTAATATATACAAAATAAATTTCTCTCCTGTAAGTTCTTTTTGATGAGGCAATGCTTATAAACAGCACCTGATTTCAGACTCCAGGCACTCCAGGTGCAGCTCACACTTGTCTCAGTGTTGTCAACAGATCCTTGGAGAACCCTCTTTTCTGCACCACAAAAATAATGAACCCCCCCAGTTCTGCCTGTTCAGGGGGTGTCATTATTTGCAAATGCAAAGCCTGGTAACTTCAGTTTTGATGTCAATGAGCTTCAAATCAGGTTTTAAGGTAAGAAGTACCCACAGTCTTGTGATGAAAGAGTCAACCGGGCCTGTTTTTATTTTCCCTTGGGTTTGTCCCTTGGGTCAGCCGGTGAACCAACAAGCTCTTTTGTAGCTTATATTTTTTCAAGCTCCTGGCTATAGCATATATCCATTCACAACAGCCCCAAGAATTCCAAACAAAATCCCTGAAGAGTACCTGAGAACAATCAGATGATTGCAACTTGCTGTTTTTACAAATATAAGTCATCTTCAGACAATTGCAATCTAGTTAATTGCTAGAAAATTTAGCTTATCACAGTGTTAGTGTAGTCTTCATTCCTCTTGTGAAAAACTTTTCAATGTTTTACATATATATTTGCACACGTGCACAACCACATAAATTAATTTTTAAAAGACTATATAATGTAAAAAAGATTAATATTCTGTCATCAACTCCTACTTTCCCACCAGTAGCACAAATTGGTCAAATTAATCCTAAATAGGAAATACTAGACACAAGATAATTATTGTAGCCAAGAAAACAAAAACATATAGCTGGTGTGAATTAGATACAGACTGGAAGATTTTTCGCCTCAGCCTGTCATAGAACACAGGAAACTTTTTTTAAAAGTCTGATTTCATTCTTCCCTCTAGACCTTGAGTCTTCATTTCATATTTGTTTATAAGTAATTTGTTTTCACATTTACGAGAGGAACACAGTGACCACCATTGATATTGTGTCAATATTGTTTCACAATATTGGACTGTTGGACTGTTTCTAGCCTTCCAACATGCCTGTAAAATAAAGCTGGGGCCCAAGAGAAAGGGTAATTGTGCTGTTGTTAATAACTTTACCCAGATTACTTACTGTGCTAGAAATCTGGGGGCTGCTATCTGAGGAAAAATCTTACTGCCTCACTTCTGAGGACCAAAATGCGTGGGTGTTGGAAGGTACCTATAACGACAAGGCTGGGTAGCCAGAGGCATGCTCCTTAATTCTCTTTTTCACCTGTAAGCCTTTTTCTGATACAGAAAAGAGCTCGATTCCTCTTCCCCTCTAGGCAAAAATCAAAGCATTCCACTTTATTTTAATGGATAGTTATCTGTCTCAAGTTTTCTTGCCAGGACTTTCAAGATGTTTATTATTTGAGAGGGAGAAGTGTACAAGGGAGTGAAGCAAGGTAAGAAGACGAGAGGTGGGGGTGTAAAAAAAACAGTTTCTAGTGACATTTAAAAGGAACAGCTTAGTTTAGACACTCCTTTTATCTGCACCATTCTTCCTTGACCTAATCTTGGGTCTCCCTTTACCTGACTTTTCAAAATCAGGTCCAAAATTTTAGTTGTGCAATTCTTATGACCTTTAGCTGAATCTGTCTCCTAAGACATTCTGAAGACTTAAACAATGCTATTTGTTTTAACTGTGGAAATATTGATATCTTCAATCCTTAAAAAAATGTTGATATTTCAGAACTAGCATTTGGCTATCAGATATAACTTTGGGTAGATGTCCTTTGTTATGAAAGTCAATATGTATCTATTAGTTTCATTTGTTTGTCAAAAAAAATCCAAAAAACTTTGTTGAAGAAATGACAAGTCTTTTTCCTGTTCTTTTATGATCTGTTGGTTCACCTGATAAAAATTGACTGTTAGTGTAACACTTCTCTTTGCTTTGAGGACTTCTCTACATATCAGTGGCTAAATCAATCCTCCAGGAAGGCAGATGTGCACTCGAGATCATCACACAATTTTCCTATTCCTGATGGCCTCTGTCTGCCCGTGAGAAATGAAAAACACAGTCCAGCCCCTGTGCCCAGGGGCTGCACCAGTGCTGCACTGGAGGCAGCTGCCCTCTGCCTTTGCAGTGCTGGGCTGGTACAAAGGACAGAAGCCTGGACCCAGAATCTGCTTTATAACACATCACACAAACAATTGCCAAGCTGTAACATCAGCTAATACCCACAGCAATGTGTTTTGCTGACTGTACAGAACTGATTGGTAAACTGTCACCTCCAACCAGTGTCTGTGCTGCAGCCTGTTGTGTGACACGCCTGCATTTCCGTCAGAGCTAGGTTTTTAAATGGAAAAATTAACATAATAAGGAGTTCATATTTCAGGTGGGTCCTTCCACATCTCTTTACCTCTCTCTGACAGATGATATGTGGTCACTTGTAAAGCATCAGCTTTAAGGCATATTCTGTTTCTTTCCTGTGTAGAATAGGGGCACTATGTAAGGGACAGATTTGTTACCATCACTCACCATTGTCAAGACAAGCAACATCTTAAAATGAGCACGGGTGTAAAACACAGTAGATATTGTGAGATAATTAAGTTGAAGCTCCTCTATCCATTCAGGTAAGTGCTTTAGTTCAGTACTGAGATTTAATAAAGTTAGCCATGAAACTGAGCTCTATTTAAGTGTATTGGGTCATATTAAATAATTTAGAAATCCACATATTTCTACCTCAAATATAATGGATATTATAGGATAAAATTACTATTTATTGACTGCTCTTATAATTATGTCTCTCTATTGATTTTTTTACGGTCCAGATTATTAACAATGTGTTGAAATTCATAAAAGGATTCATAATTCTGGTGAGGACAGAGTTACATTCATTCCCTGCTGGTGACCAGGCTGTCTATAAACACATCTACCTGCCTAGGTGCAGAGCACTACGAGTTCATGCTGTCTCCGCTCTAAGTCAACAAGAGGTAAATCAATACCGAAGCTGTTTTGACACCTCCTTGTGAAATTTTTCTGGCGTTAATATATCCTGCCTCTTTGAATAGACATATCCTGACAAGAGCAGACATAGCCTGTATGTGTGTGTGTGCTAATCTTGGCAGTAACACTGAACACCCATATACTGATGAACTCCAGACACTTGTTCCCTTATATGCAGAATTTATTGCAAATGTTGTGCTTCTTTAAGCACATCAACGGTGCTTTGAACAGTTTTTTTCTTAACAGTTGCCACTTCATTGATAACCTTCTTAAGAAGAATGTAGAAAAACAAAATCAAAGATTAAAAGAATATGAAGCCAAATAAAAATATCTAAATTTTCCTGTCTGGGTTGCTTCTGGCTGGACTTAAAATTCCATTACTGACATTATCTGTTAATCAGTTAATCTTCGATCTCCTGAGGGAGGCTGAAACTCCAAAAATCTTTTCTAGATACATTAAAGGAAAACTAAACTAGGGAGTATAAAGGATACTCCAATAATCATATTAACTAAAGAGGAACAGATAATTTTTTAAAAGAAAGTACAAAAGATATCTGAAATACTAAAACTAGAATTCAAATTAGAATTATCTATGATAAATAAGAATTCTTTAGTCAACAAAGAGTTGAAAGGAAATGGAACACGATGTTCCATTTACAACTCAGGACTTTAAAACACAATTCTCCTACAATTCTTGAAGGACAAGATACACATCCCCAAGAAACGTCACATCGAACATGGCTCTTTGACTCACTGTGGAAGAGGGACGTTTCTGGGATGCTTGTCCAACAATTAACAGAAGAAGAGGACAGAGAATGCATCTTTGGATATTTCCTCCCTGCGGAATTTGTCAGTGGAGAGAGATTTCTGTTTGTAACCTGAGAGATGGAGGCTTCAATCAGGATCCACTCTGCAGGTGAGCCACAGCTTAGGAGACAAGGAGTTGGCTTTGGTCCATGCAATCTCTTTAAAACATTTTGTTTAGCTGATTCAGACCAGGTTCCAGAAAATATGTACCCGTTATGATGATGTCACATGGATGACTCTGGAGCATTGACACCAAAGGCGGGAGGTGAGTCATTGCCTTCACACTGCAGTCACACCTATGGTAGAAAACAACATGAACATTGTCATGTGGCAGAGACTGCACAAACAGGAGACAGATTTCTTTTCCATAAAAAGTTGAGAGACTTGGCAAATGTTTATGAAAAATGGAGTGAAATGAGCTAAAGGTGAGTGATTAATATCAGCTGTCATAGAGGCATTCTGGAGCCCATAGGTAGAGATGGTGAAAGAATATGGTCTTATACATTTGGGACTTGTCTTTCCTTCCCAAGGACTGCAGATCTCATGGTGGCTTTTCTCTCAGCTCAGCATTTTTTAGGAAGCAGGAGTAGATTTATCAGTCACTGTGCCAGTGCTTGGTTTTCCTTTATGTAAGCTTCCTTCAACATCCAATCTGTCTTCGGGCAGCTGCCAAGGAGGGTTTCTTGTTCTGCAAACTGTTTAGCAGAAAGAGCATCCCCTGATACTTAGAGACAATCTTCCAAGCTCTCTGTATATGTAAAAAATTCAAAGCAGAGTGACAATGAGGAGAATTTTTACTGAAATTGAAAAACATTAAAACTATAAATGTTACTTTTAAAATACATTTTTCCTAAACCAGTGTTTGTACATTTGTATAGCAATTCTTTTGGCATTTTTCTTCTATGTTTTGGCTCATTAAAATAATATTATATCATGAGTTATTGATATCTTATTATGTCATTTTTATCATAATATTTTTGAAAAATTCAAATTTTTCTGAATTATCCTACTAATGATATATATTTTTTCCTGCTCAAAGTCAAAAGCAAGGGAAAACTGAACTGAAAAAAAGCTGGGGCTTTTGTGCCTAGCTTTATCGTGAGAACTTCAAAAGTTAAATATCCCAATGTTGTTTCTTAAATTACCCATGTAAGTTAAGCATGAGTTAAACATGGAGGACAAATGAATATGGAGCCAAACCCAGTGTAGGTTGATGGCAGAAGTATCTGCAAGCTTTGCTGCTGATAAAAGAAAGATAAATGCAGGATTTAGATCTGCATAAATCCAGAAAGAAAACAGGCAGCTCCTAGCACTGATAAGAAATAAAACACTAGTGCCAACAGCAGTAACAAGGCAACAGGCACCACCAAGACAGCCAGAGATAGGCTGGCAGGCAGAAGTAAGAACGAAATTATACAGACCTGACTATGGTGACAGGACGAGTGTTTGAAGCCTTCCAGCTTTGTGCAAATGGGCCAAGAGCTGTCTGCTCCCTCCTGGGGGAGTACCTGACCCACCAGGGACTGTGGGGCCATGCGGGAGCTCCCAGCCAGACTCCTTCTCTTGCATCTGCCCCCATCCTGCTGCTCTGCTGCGGCTCAGGGGTCTCCCGGGGTGTGTCCCACGGGAAAACCAAAACCAACATGCGCAGGGCACCCAGGGTGGTGTGCCCCCTTTTCCAGAGAATGGGCAACAAAGTACATGTAAAGATATTCATGTGGTGTGAGGGCATCAGGCAGTCTGATCAGATCTGACCTTGTCAGGCCAGGTTCCCAGCTTCCTAAAAGCTCATGATGGAAGCGAGAAAGCAAAGGAAACATTCATCAGGATAGGGCACGTTACATCTTGTGGAATAGTCACTTGCAAGAGCAGCAAGTGACTTTTTGGGACAGGTAAATGGGTACAACCTTTGCAGGTGACAAGTTTCCAAAGAGAATGATCATCCAGTCCAGCAAAATGGCATTGCTCTAAGTTGCAAGAATGATACTGTAAAAGATACTCCTGGTAGCATAATGCCATAGAAGCAGGTCTGTTTGTTAACGACAGCTATTACCTGCCAACCCAGTTTTCCAGGCCAGGATTCACTCTCCTACCTAACAAGTGACCTCCAGCTGCCCTTTGAAAAGCTAGTGTTCCCAGGTGTTGCGTAGGAACATAGCTACTTAAAAATTAGTCTAGACCTCAGTGGAATGTGAGAAGCTCTGTAAATAGAGTTTAAGATGCTCTATTGAAGGTGAGAATCCTCTTGACATGCTAAATCTGACTTTGTCCCTGTAAACTATAAACTAAAAATAAAACTGTAACTTTGTTTTCTAAGTTCTCTTTTTCTTTATTTGAGGCAGGTCTTCAAGACAGAAAAGTAATGCCACAGCAAATGAGAAGGATGTTAACAAAGCAGGCTTTGGCTCAGTTATCAGGTCAATACCAATAGTACATGTTGGAGAAGAGATGAAGTACGTATCATTGTTACATGGATCGCTAGTGACACCAGTCCTTTCTAAGAGCAGTAACCTTCAGATCTTTTCCTGCTAGAAAAAAGTGGCAGATGAAGGAGTGATTTGGCTGTCATATAATGTGAGTTAAACTGATAGAAAATTAATTTTTCTTCTATTTCCTGATTAAAATTAATTTACAATAGAAGCAGGCAGGTAGAAGAGCTGTCCCCATAAGCATCTCAGTGTTAGATGCTGAAAAACTCTAATTTGTTGTTCATTTATGGCATGAAGGTTGAACCCTTTGGAATACTAGGCTGTATTGCAAAGGAGTGAGGAAAGCACTTATTTCTTCCATCCTGTCTTACAAAGCTATTCACAAAGAAAAAATTAATGCTTGCCATCATGGATCATAGAATGGAGCTCAGCTTTTACAACATAAAATGCAGTAATTTCAAGTATTTATCCTTTGTATTTCAGAAATATATGTTTGATGAAATAAAGAAATATTTTACTCCCCACTAAAGTAAAAAGTAGGTAGAATAACTAAAGAAAAATAAAGTATCCTAATTTGGTATTGCTCCCACTCTTCCCAAAAGGGGCTATATATGGATCAGTGTGGTTTTAAACAAAGAAATATTAATAAATGACCTTTTCGAACAATTCCTTACTGTCCACAGGTGAATGTGTCTCTAAGATGGCAGTCCAGGCAGCCCAGGGTGTAAAACTCCAACACAACTCATTGGCTAATGCTCAGATACCTTACAGTAATATATTTGTCAAGCTTTTAGAGAAGGAATGTTCATATAACTTGTTTAAAATGTTTTTGTTCTGTTTGGACATGGTCAATAGCCTGGAGATGTTTGGTTTCAGCATCATCCCTAGTGTAAGCTACAGGCTGAAATGTCATGAAGCCTCTAGTAAATTTCTGGCCCTGATTACCATCAGCAGCTGGGTCAAATTAAAGTACTCAAATAATTTTGTAACCTGTCCTCACTATTCCTCTAGTAGTGAACCACGCTGCTCTGGCACTGGGGATGTGCTGGAAGACAAATGCATCACTCAAGGAAGAACTTGTGGAGCAAGTCTTTCGTTAGCAGGCTGTGCTAACCTTGGCTATCCATAGTGCCAGCATGCCAAGGGCATAGGTTAGCCACACTTAGAGTCTCGTGGTGCTGCAAATGCCCCACGCCCTCCATTAACAGTAATGAATATTATGTGCAAAGGCACCAAACGCTAATGTTTCACAAATTATGAGCACACTTAAGAAATTGTAGTCTTTCTAGGAGATTCCTGAAATATGCTGCCAGGGGTATTGCATGACCGAGCTTAGATAATAATGCATATTTTAAGTATACATGATTTCCTCTTTTCTAAAGATCACACATAAAACTGGCAATTTTGTTCATTATGCATATTAAGTACTAAGTCATAGTATAAATTATTTCTTGCTCTTCTGAATCTTAATTGCCTGTTTTTCTTTTTCTCTATTTTTTGGGGTGGTTTTTTTTTTGGCTCTTCCCCCTGTGCCACCAGGCCGACGTATGGTTTGAAATCCACAACCTGGCAGGGCATGAGAGTGTGCGGGCCGCAGCGTTCCCAGGCTCCATTGGCCATGTGTCCTGGCTCCCTGGGAGGGGCGAGGGGAGCCTCACGCCTCTGCGAGCGGGATGCGGCGCTGCCGACTCCCCAGCTGTCACCGCGCGCTCTCATTGTCACAACAGCTTACAACAGATTAAGGCAAGTGCCTTTGACTGGTGTATTGAGAAAACTGGTTGACATCAGCATAGTCAGCTAGGTAGACCCAAACCTGCTCCCTCCCCAGTGGTATCCTTTGTTTGATTAATGAACGGTGTCAGAAATTAAAAGCAAAGCAGACAATGAGCCTAGTACATCCTCTACAATCCAATTTCATCTTTTGCTGAGAGCTAATGAAGAGTAAGCAAGAAACTGAGATAAACTGGGTTGATAAGAAGCAGAGCTTGTATAACTCCTTGGCTTCATTTGCACAAGTCCTAGAAATGTGTCTGTGAGTAACCACCAGACTAAGATTTATTTGTTTGCTCAACTTGATTAATAATTTTGCACTTTTGACTTGGTCTCATGTTTTCTTTACATTTATTCAGATGTTTGAACCAGATAACTAGCAAAAGACAGCTTAAAAGGCATTAAGTAGGCAAATATACAAACACACCCTGTCATATCTGCCTTGGGTTTTCATGTAAATGACACATGTCAACCTGATCAAGGCATAGGGATGCAATGATTTGCTCTTTGCGAAATTGTTCACAGACGTGTTTGTGTGAAAGGTTGTTCAAGTAAATTAGTTTCAGTTAATATCACTGTGGAAAAATGGGTAAAGTGCTAAACACACAGGTGGATCCAGTCAGCCTTTTGTGTATTTTTACCGAATCTCTGGAAAGGGTCAGGGATCACATTTCCCCCTCCAGCAGTAAAAGCCACAGAACTCCTCTTGGTGGCTTTGGGACACCAGTTCTTATGTCTCACAGAGGGCAGGGTGTGGTCCTGCCTTGAATTAATTTTTTGGGGTGCAGTTCATGCGGGGGGCAGCAAGTAGTATTTAGGAAAAAAGTCCTTAATACTTCAGTCTAACTGGTGTATTTTGAGTGCCTGTGCCTAAAGGCTTGTCTGCTTTTCTAGAAACTACCTTTCCCTGAAAAACTTGCCTGTCTTAAAACTACAGATCTACACTGTTTTTCCTCCTGCTGTGTAGATGACAGGGTTTGTCTGTATAAAAGATGTGTTCAGTGAAATGGAGCACAGACTTTGAAGCCACGGCTTAGGATGGGACACAATAAAAGGTAGATGGTGCAAACATCATACAGAACCTCCTTGCACAATTTTTATGTATTTTCAGGTGAGCTGGTAAAGAAAACAAGAGTGCTTGCTAGCCCTGGTGGATGGGCACTCTGCCTCTCCACTCTGAGCACACTTGGGGACCTGAATCAGCCTTCACTTCTGTCATTTCTACTCACAGAAAAAGTGCTAGTCTTGGTGTCAGCAGAGTTTGTATCCAATAATTGAAGTCTCTGGGGATTTGAAAATCAATTCTTGGCTCCAAGTCCAGCAATATACTGTATCAGCAGAACTGTGTAACTACACTCTGATTACAGTGGTTATAGTACAAGTTAGTTAACTGCTACCAAAATGAGGGGGTGGAAAGAAAGACAAGCATTTCATCTTTTAAGTCATCCTGCACTTTTTTCCGTTCAGTGTTCTGCCCTGCTGGAAAACAAGAACAAAAACAAACACAACAACAAAAAAATAAAAAAAGAAACCAAAACAAAAACAAAACCACCCAACCACCCAACCAACCAACCGACCAACCAACCAACACCAACGACACCAAAAAAACCCCCAAAAAACCAAAACCAACCAACTAACCAAAAACCAGCAACAACAACAACAACAACAACAACAACAAACAAAACAACAAACCAAACCAAAAACAACAACAAAAAAACCACCATAGATGTTAGTGTGCCTGGGCTAGGTGAAGAGGAAAGATGCAAAATTATGCAGCACAAACAGGGTTCAGATCCAGAGCTTCATAAAGCTTGTTGCTGTTCATCCAGGAGCTTATCTTTTTTTCCTTTTTTTTTGTTTTTTAATTTTTTCTTTATTTCAGTGAAAATAATTCCAACTAGACAAAAACGAAAAGATGGCTGCCAATAATTGACATTTTCCAGAGAGAGATTTCTTGATATTTCAAGTTCTACCTGTCAAGTGCTGCCTTAAGACTGTGGTTTTCTAGAAATTCCTGCACATCCTTCTTCTAAGTTGTGAAGAAAATGTCTCTCTGGTTGTCACCAACACTGGACAGTCATCCTACAGGAATGCAGCTCTAAGTGAACTGCAAGCAGTCTTTTACGCTAGAGCATGGCAGAGGCATTGGCTGGGGAAGATGAGTAGGCTGTATTGAGGACAGCAGCAACAAGAACACTTTGCCTTTTAGCCCTCCTAGATGAAGACTAAAAATATTATTCACATCTTTCATATTAAATTGTGTGAAAATAACATGTAAGTGTCAGTTCCGAACGGTGAGAGACCTTCAGAGGGATACGGGATGCTGCCCTAGATCACTGACAACTGGAACGGTAGCTGGTAGCAGCCCCACAAGCTGCCCCGCTGGGGGCTGTGTGCTGATTCCATCTGACTGGACATCTCATATCTGTCTCTGCAAACAAATATTCATGGTTTCATGCAAGTGGACATTTCTCATTTGCTATACACAACCCCATGAAAGATTTGTCAAGGTGGGAGAGCAACATTAATGTGTGAAGAATGATGAGCATCTTGTAGAGTCAGAACTGCAGCTTTTAATGAAATAAAGCTATTGATAAATAGAAATAAATCCAAAGATTTTACATTCACTTTAAATTCGGGAGACTGTAATATATTATGTGGAAGTCGAGAAGAACTCCATCTTTTTCACTACATATTTTGTACTTTAGCTGCAAGATAAGGTATTGCTGATATCTATTATTTAAATGGAGTTATTATTCTCCAAATCATATGAGAAATTAATTTTGAGAATCAAAATAACGACCAACTATTCTACATGTAATTACAATATACTCAGAACATACATTAAATTGTTCATTTACATGTTTGATGAAATATTTTTCTTTTGAAACTGTTCAAACCTTGAGGGAAGTCACTGAGGATTGCACAAGGACAGCCTTCACTGTGACCGTTATACACCCATAACATATTCAAAATACATTCCAATCTTCTTTGCTATAACCTATCTAAAATTTATGCAAATTTCAGGACTAGAGCTGAATCCTCACTAGTCCAGGATAAACTGTCAGAGCACTGTGGAGGGATTTGACCAAGCAGTTCCAATTAATATCATACTAAATCCCTATGCACAGCTTTAAAAATTGAGCCCTGAAGGACTAACCTGTTTGCCTACATTCTTTATTATTATTGTTACATCAACAGGATTTGTAGAAATAGGTAACATCAGTTCATCACTGCCACCACCTGGTTAAACTCTCAAACTCTATATTCCAAATACAGGTATCAGAAAGGTAGCAAAGGGGTGAAACAAAGAAGAAGCAAATCTTGGGGGTAATCACCCTAGGCCAGTGCTTTAATGTGAAATGGAAAGGTGAAGACCCACAAAATATCTTCCAGTCTGCCTAGACTGAAAAGATAAGACCAAATCTCCAGAGATGTAGGTGGCTTGGATTGGCTTTTTTTTTTTTTGCTCAAGTGATTGATTGATTGATTGGTTGTGGGTGTTTTACAAAGCGTAAACTGAGACTGGCCAGTTTAGGTAAACCTGGCTAGACAATAATAGATAATAATAAGAGAATAATATTATCCTTCAGATCATGGTTGGTCCACTAAACTATTTGATATAGTAACACTGGGATTGATCTGCATTGCTCTGCGTGTTGATAACTATTTGCCTTCCTAAACAAGACGCTTAGGACTAAACTGATAGCTGAAGGTCTGTCCCTTATTTCCACCCTTCCCTCTCTTCCTGATACCCAGATAAATGTCTTTGGGCCATTTCTCTTCCAGGAACAAATTTTACTCATCCTAAATCTTTAATCCTGTTTTACAATGTCACCTTTTTAATCCTGCACCGATTCAGTCCTTGCCCCAGCTAGAGATCTGCCTGTTGTTAATCAGGCAGTGCCAGCAATACCTGAGAACCGTTGGGAGTGAGAGGTACCCACCACAGCACAGGAGCTGGCATGTGGCAGAGTGTACACATAAAGGAGTGTATCCCAACACTTCAGCACTTACTACTTCCATAAATGTTGCCATGTTCTTCAGGTATGTGGTGTTTTAATGTAATTTTTAGCAGGGAATTCCAAGGGCAAATGGGAAGAATCTACATCGATGTTGACTGAGAACTGGGTATTGGCTTTTGGGCTGAGTTCCCTGAAGAAGGATTCTTTGCTTCAGGCCATTTCTGCTGTTCAAGGACTAACACATTTCATGCAATTTTAATAATTGTTATTAAAAATATACCACATTTTTAGGTCACTGGTTTCTTCCTGGTGGAAAACTGCAATGCGAGATTCCCTGCAAGCTACCAGTTAGAATGAAAAGTCAATATAAATGTAAAAAATTAGGAACAATAATCTGAACAGTGGGAATGTGGCTAAAGTCACTGTTTTGTTGATGGTTTTATTCCAAACCACCCCCCACCCCTTCCCTTAGCTTGGCACCTTTTATATAACTTACATTATCACAACTGTCTTTGTGCCAGGAGGAGTGAAGTACTCTCCTGTTCCAAGCTTCTGCTACTTTAGATAAGCCAGCAATAATTATTTCTGAGTGAAACAAAATTAACCCTCACAATGGAGCCTGAGTCCATAGTTGTGTTCCAATTTGGAAGTCATTTGTCTTGGGATACAAAGGCCCCGATTCCCCATAGTACCAAACTGGGTTCTTACAGACTCAGTTATACTGGCAACTCAAAAATCTTAAGCCCACTACTATAAATCTGTCATCACTGTTTTATTTTAACTCCACTGTGAGAATTATGCATTGGAAACAAAGCATAGATGAAGCCTATTTCCTCATCTATTTCCAAACTGGAGTCATAGTTGCCTGGTACCTTTACAGTCATAGGGACTACCTCTGTGAGTCAGGATTTTTGTGTGCCTGCTTTGACATGTACAGCCCAAAGTTTAAATAAGACACAACAGAGGATCAAAAAAAAAAAAAAAATAAACAAAGAGATAAGAGGTAAAAAAAAAAAAGAGTAAAAGGGTGAAAGAAAAGGATGAGATGAAAAGCATAAGAGACAAAGGAGAGGCTACTAAGTGACCTCTTGAAGTCCCTGTTTCCTACAATTTCGTAGCAGATAATAGAGGGTCTTGTTTTAGCAAACTCTATTTCCACCTACACATTTTCCTTGCCTGTATATGGAGACAGTTTAATGCTTCTATTCTGATGGGAAAAGTGCAGCACAGCAGAAATAAGGAATACCAAGTGTGTTCTCTAGCTTTAGGTCAACACAGGGGAATGACAGAAGTTGTCATTTAAAAGTAACATTTGCTGAATCCCTATGAAATTATAAAAAACAGACGTAATAACAGAAAAGGAAAATAACAGACAACTCTAAAGAAAAAGAAATAATTGTAGTTTCTCTGCTTTAAAGTGTTTTGTGACAGTTACATATGCCAGCATAGAGTATGACATATTTATCTCAACCTGAGAAAGAGCGGTACCTGTGAAGAACTTGTCATGGTAC
Organism: Callaeas wilsoni; assembly: GCA_013398955.1. Lineage (NCBI taxonomy): Eukaryota > Metazoa > Chordata > Aves > Passeriformes > Callaeidae > Callaeas > Callaeas wilsoni. Next base: position 140,744 of record VWPU01006180.1, read on the forward strand.
ACCCATCTTCCTATTCCATAATCTCTTAACAAGTGCAGCTCTTCTGGCTGATAAGAAGCAGCATTTCTGCTGACCCCTCCCACTGAGGAAATGAGAAAAGCCATGGTGACAAGCAAAAGTATAACTCTGCTGTATTACCACAAAGAGGCTCAGACAGCCAATAATCCTGAACCAGTCATGACAACCTGTAGAGAGCTGGACATCTGTTGAAGGTGTGTTTGAAAACACAGCATAGACATACCTACCTAATTCTTCACACTCATGAATAAGTCATATTATACTGCTCCTGTGAAATCTAGCATTCTCCTCTTCCCAGTTATCTGCGGGTGTGCAATTAGAAGTGAAGTAGGCAGACAGATGTTGAGCAAGCAGTGAGACGTCACCATTCATCATCAGCCAGCAGATACTGAACTTGGCTGACTACCCCAGCTTAGTCAGAGAGTTTGGCACACTGTCTCTCAGCACTGGGTTTTTCACTCAGGATCTTAAATTGTACTAAGGGTTCACTCCGTAAATCATGTAAAATAGGGGGATGGGAATGGCTTCACTTTTTGCCATCAAGCAAAGTTATAAGAATTTCAGACCTTTTACAAGTAGTGTTGCTGCTCTGTTTAAGTGTCACCTTTCATCTCTAGATAAGATCACTGCCTATTCAAAAGAGAAAAGGGCATCTGGCCAGCTATTAAATTGAATTCCTTTCCTCCATCCTGCATGTGCTTAGTCTTGCATACAAAGCATAAAAAGCGAAACCAAAGGTCTAATAGATGGGACCATAAGGAGCTTCACATGCCATCTCTGAGTAAAACATCAAACAAAGACTTCTGGGAGCTCAGAAACATGTCATCATATGTGGTATTTCTCTTGTTAGCAGCAAAGCTGTCTCTAATGCACAGCACACTTAGCAAATCAAGAATGCTTCAGGCCAAATTTGGGTAAAAGCTAAAGCTTTGCCTCCCACAGGTTTTATCTGCAGCTGCTGAAGCAAACATTTCTACCTCCCCTCCCTCACTGAAGGAGATTGTGTTTCAGAGCATTGTTTTCTGTAGACACTTATTAACCCTGTTGAATATAGAGCAGGGGATTGCAATCAATATCTATTGATTAGCAGTGCTGCAGTAATCCTTAGGCCTTGGTCATTTTGGTCTGTTGACTAGGACTTGGTACACAGCAGTGCCCTTTTCAGGAGACGTTGATATGCATGTAAGGACGTGGGAGAGGCAGGAGGGAAGGTTAGCGTGAAGTCAAGTGTTTATACATTACAGGAAATTCCTGGTGAGGTGATGGCAGCTTTTATCATAGCCTGACAGAGTCCAGGGTTTAAATCATACAAGCGCACATCAAATCAAAAACCTTCTCAAAACTATGTTGAAAAACAGAATCCATTATTCGGTGATTGCAAACAATAATAAGCTTTGCCTGGGTAGAAAAATAATCAAAAATTCTTGCAAGCTGATCTCGTCCAATTAACAGTAATATGATAGAGTTTCCCGGATCGTTTGTTTTCTCTCTTTGCTCATCCTTTCTGCTCAGAACTGAATGTATTTTGACATAGCACCTATTTCCAATAGGGAACTGCCTTCTCCAAGTCATGTCTCTTGCGCTGCAGCCAAGCTACAAAGACACCTATTTATTCAGAGAAGAGCTTAACTTTTTTTTTTTTTTACATCGGTTCATTTTGTTCTTCTGCTAGCTTTCATTAAGCTTTGACTTCAGTCTCTGATTTACATGCAGGGTTGGTGTACCTTGGGAAGAACCTAGAGTATCCTTTCTGCAGCTGCCCACCACATTTCCCCTCCAACTCACAACACCTGCATAGCGGACACCAAGTTTGAACTTCCAGAAAATAAAAAAGAAATTGCAATATCTTTTTTATTTAATATTCCAGTCTGAAAACAATGGCAATTCAGAACTGCTGATTCAGGAGCTGTCCTTTTGGTATGTGAGCATTGACCTCCAGGAGAGGTATAGGGTAGACAGCTGAGGACAGAATTAACTTTAGCTAACTCCAAGTAGGTTTTGAACCCTCATGAATGAGAGCCCTTTGAAAATCAAAATATCAGAGTGTATAAAAATATACATATTTTTATACATATTTTGGTCCTTGCATTTTTAAGAAAAATGCATTTAAAGAACTTGTTCCTAGAAGAGCTTGAAATACTGGAGATATATATGCATATGCATGTATACTAGTAATATGCAATTGTGTCTGTGTATTTTTTCCTGAATTTCATGAGATCAGTCCGATGGATGGCTACAATTAAATGTCAGAGAAAATTAATAAGATCTTTGATTATGCAATTGACTTCCTGGTGATAGGATGTGACTGGAACAATCCGTCTGCCAGGACATCATAATTTTTTTTCATATTGAATTAGAGTACTGCAATAATTCTGAAACAAGAGTCATTTGACCTTCATGTTTCTATCATCCACTCCTGTCTCTATCTTTTTCCTCTGTCTGAAGAGAGCTTACTACAAACACTATCTGGAAAGGAAACAGTCTGGGAAAAAAAGCATCTGAATGTCATTTAACTATGGAGTTCCTTCCCACGGACTACATAGCAAGCAGGTTTTCCACCTGCTCAGTTACTCGTCCAAGGTACCAGTTACTGACCTGTCCCCAGCTAGACTTTGTACCAGCAATCACAGTCCTCTGGGCCTGGCTGCTCAGTCAGTTTTCAACCCACCTTGCTGTCCACCCACCAAAACCGTACCTTGTCAGCTTTTCTATAAGGATGCTATGGAGACAGTGTCAGAAATCTTGTTAAAGTGAAGGTAAATGGCACCCACTGCTCTCCCACCCTCCACCAAGCTGGCCGTCACCTCAGTGCACAAGGTTATCAGGTTCATTCAGCATGACCTCCCACTTGTAAAGCACGTTGGTGTGAGAGAATACTTCCACCTTCACAGGAATAATAGCAAGAGAATATGCTAACAGGCAGAGTGAGTTACAAACACAGGCACATAAATACCTGAAAACAGCTTATATCTGCATATCTGCTCAATGTGCACTTTTGCTGCAGCTAAATGTAATTATATTCATTGTACTCTGGGAGTCATTGTCTGATATGTCTAGTGTATGATCCAAGAATAATGTTTGTTTTCTGTGAGGTAGTTTATGCCTTACTGGAGCTCTCATTGACCTAAAGCTCATGGGCTTAGGGTCTTCATATAATATACCGGGAAAAAAGAAACAGGATAAAAAAAAATAAACAAGAACATAAGAACAGAATAAATGTGCTATTAAGTAACAGAATGGCTCATCCTGTATAATATTCATTCAACAGCAGTAGGACATGATATTTAAGGCCAGCACACGAGTCTGGTCATATTTTGCTCTCTGTTCCTCTCATATTTCCCCAGCATCTCAAAATGCTGTATTAGGGAAATTAGAGCATGCAACCTTTCTTAGCACTTTTAGCATCCATTTCAGAACCTGCTGTCCATAAATCTGTCTAAATTCTCCTTGGCCCTGCCATTACTCTCTGCCTTACAACCTCCTGTAGCAACAAATTACACACCGTGTAAATATGCAGTCTCTTTCATCTGTTTTAAAATGACCCCTTTCTAGTTTTACTGAGCGTTCCCTAACTCATGCAGGGAGAACTGAAGCAACGGTTAATTCAGATTGTCCATCGCCTTTGTGATAATGTAAACTTTTTCATATCCCCATATAGCTTTCTTTCAGTTCCCCTTCCCAAGACAGCTTCTTCATTGTCTTGACAATTTTAGCTGCCTCTCCCTGTGCCTTTCTTGAACACCTCCATATTCCTTTTGAGATGTAGTGGCCAGAGATGCAAACCAATGTTTTTTTGTAGTGTCAAAATGGTGTCTTCTGTTTTTTTCTGAATACTTGACCTGACAACGTCCAGCATCATGATGACACTTTTTGTTTGCTGCTGCACATCAAGCTGCTGATTTCAGAGCAATATCTAAGAGTGACTCTAAGATCTTTTTGCAGAGTTGAAATTGCCAGGTCTGCGTTCTGAGAAGATAGACAGGATAATGAGCCAGGCATGATATATAGGAAAGCTCTTATTTAGAAGCAAAACTGAGCAAATCAAGACAAGATAATCTGTACTATCCTGATACTCAGGAGCCCACTTCATTCCTCATCTCTACCTGTAACCCTGTAACTCTCCCACCTGCTCCTGTTCATTCTCCTTAGTCAAAATGGAAGCCCAAGCCATGCACCAGTCCTCCTCCTGACTCCCAGTTTCCCCATTTCCTTACTCCTCTTATCCATTTGCCATACATCCCACTTCCCACTCGCAAGCCCTGAAACCAGGATACATAACTCATGAATCCTCCATACCAAACCCAGACTCCCACAAAATGCCTCCTTGCCATTCTTTCCTTTTACCAGGATTCCTGCCTTTTAGTTTACTATTTTTTCCAGCCTTCGGCTGTACATTTCCTATGTTTTCCCTAGATCTTGGGGCCTTCCCAGATCATAAAACACACTGCTTGATGAACGCTACAGTGGATGTTAAGGAGTCTGCAGCAAGACATCATAAGAGCCATTTGTTGTTGCCTTACAGATCAGGAAGTTAGTACAAGCCAGCTCTTCCATGGCAATTCTCTGTCCTATCCCAGGCTTTGCCTTCTATGGAAGATCATAGAAAATTGCTTTTGCTTTTTCCATGAGAAAAGTGAATTGCCTCCTATATGTTCCAGAAATGCAAGCCATTTATCCCTGTGTCTGTTTACACTCGTGTCTGTAAAGAAAGTAGAGAATATATATGCAGAAATGGGTTGTAGCCATATGCACACCCCAGGTGACTGACCAGACTCTTTTTTTGTCTATTTAGTTCCTATAAAGACTGTAGCTGAGTCACAGAGATAAAGCAACTCTTACCTTGTCCTTATAACACACCCTGGGATTAGGGGAGCTGTCCTGATAGAGCAGAGGATTGTGCTTTCCCTGGGGACCACTCAACATGCACAAGAGTTGCCATTTTCCAGGCTGAAATGAGCTAGAAGGGGAACTGATAGTAATCAAGATGCCAATAGTACAGCTAGGGTTAGGAAGAAAATGTGGGGAAAGAAGGTTCTGCAACACTTCCAGTCTAATTAGGTAGTGAGAGAGAGTTGCTGAATCAAACAGGTCAAAGTACTATAACTAACAGAATTTTGCATGTTTGGCCTTGCAACCAGATGTCTGAGACTTTGTGGTGATTCTTCTGACGCTGACTGCTTTTTGTAATACATGTTCCATTATTTCAGTGAAAATAAGCAGATGCAGTGAATGAGATTTGGACCTTTATTCTCAGAAATGTCGAGTAGATCTGCCAATTAAAAAGATATTCTGCTTGATTCTCATGTTAAGTAGCATCACCCTGTTTTGGGGTTGGTGGCCTCGCTCATGCTTTGTCACAAGCTTTCGTGAGAAGAGAGATACCCTTGATCTCCTAGCAGTATCTATACTTGCTTCTGAAGTAGGGTCACAGAGGCTCTGACTTGTGTGTGACTCCTGCGTGTCAGCTCAGCTGCTCAGATGGCCACTTGCTCCAAGAACATGGGATCTGCAAGGTATAATACCTAAGATCATTGTGGACTTACTTAAAAATAAGAGGATTCATCATTATTTAAGACTGGAATTTACTTCTTTATTGTGAGATAATAAATGCAATGGATCATGCCTGATCTATAATTCTCTCCTTGAGAAAATCAGAACAGTTTTGGGCATTTTTGTCAGTCCCATTTGTTGTATTTTCTAACTCTTTTCCGTGCATTCACCTCTCAGTAATCATTGGTAATTATCAGCAGGTAAGGAAGCAATAGAACTCACAGGACATGATTGAAATGAAGTATATAGAAGGACTGAGAAATTAAAATAAAAGTTCCATATATACATTTTTTAAGGAACAAATTTTCCTCTTTCAGAGTACGTCATGCTTTAGCTATTCAAGTTGAAGAGCAAAAAGCTGAGTGAGAGGGACTTTTCCACACTTCATACCTGCAGGATTCCTCTGCTATTTATCACTGACTGCTTCAAGGGACCACAGGTCTGATCCAGAATACAATTCCTGTGCACAGATAAACTGAAGGCTAAAAGCCAGATCTCAACATGCAGTCAACTCCTACACTTGCTGCAGCAATGTTTACTTTAATACTTATAAATCTAGTGACAACATAGTTGCGGCTTACTGATGTATCTCATAGCACCATAGGAAAAGTTCACCTCTGAAGAGTAGAAATAGGGAAACTTAGGCTTCGACTGTGCCAAAATGTCTCAAATTCAATTTTCAGAAAGTTTTTTCTCATCTTTATCTCCATGCATTGAGACATCTAGAGTTTGCAAGCGTTTTATTGATTCCTCATTCATATATGCGAAGTACAGTTCTTTGTACTTTTCCCTACAAAATGAATGAATACCGATGCATGCTCTCAGTGTATACACCCCAGAGACTGCACCTGTTTCATGCTACACAGCAAGTACCACTGTGTGGAAAATCAGCACCTGACAACCAAACAGCACGCGGCCTTTAGAACAACTCTTATAGAAAAAATCTTGCAAAAGTGAATTATTTTCATTCAAGTGAAAGAAATTAATTTTGTTTCACAGTAATAACACATTCAGGAGTTGCAAAGAAATCTATGCATGAACAAGTTTAAACTGCTCCCTGGCAGTGGAAGTGGAAGAAGGCCAGCTGAACAAAATAACACAATAATCATTTCTACCCACAAAAAATATATCATGCAGCTTGTATTTAGAAAGTAAGCCAAGCTCTCACTGCTCAGGGCTTTTCCTGCTGTCTCTGTTTCTCCAGATGTGAGGTTTTCTGGGCTTAGATTTGCTTTTTCAGATTTCTTTCAGCTGTTTTGTTTTCTATTTTCTTTGTACAGAATGGGGTTAATGAGAAGGAGACTTTATGTCCTTATACTGAAGTAAATGTAGGAACAGGGGCCTGAAATAAAGTTGGTCCTTCCTAGTGATTTATATCAAGCAGCAGTTAGCCTTTTTGTGAGTCCCAGCTAAGTGTAATGCTGGGAAGAAGGAAAGATAGAGCCGGGACAGAAGATGGATGGTCAGCAGGCTTGCGCCTCCTCCTGCTTCTGGAGACTCAGGCAAGGAATTACTGGTTTGGGAAGGTCCATTCCCTTCTCCCTTTTTCAGCCTTACCTAAAACCTCATAATAGGCCATGTCAGACCACAGCCACAGCAACTGGCAGATTTTTAGGCATCTAGTAGAAGTAAATAGTGCTTTAGGCTCTTCTGCTTTAGGATGGAATGGACAGCAAGGTTGCCTTCTCCTGGGGCCAAGGTAGAGTTGCAACAGGCAGTTTATGATCCAGGAGGAGTTTCCCATTGGTGATAACTATATCTCTAAGAGACAGCAAATTTATGTTCATACCTAGGTACCTTAAATTTTAATTTCTATGCTTTTGTTTTTCTACGCTTTACATGTCCTTAATTATTATGCCAACTTTGTGTTCATGAAAGTAAGAATTGTGCATACACTACTAGTATTCATTAAGGGAACAGATGGCTTAGAGTATATATTAGCACTACTGGTGTAAATCCAGCCAGCTGAATATAGATTGAAAGCTATTTACATCCAATACATTTTTAATGATTCCTGTATCAGTTTGATAATGATATCAGTTAATGAGCTGACTGAATACAGATCTAGTTCCTACCTCATAAATTTTTTACCCTCCTCTGCACTAATTGGCAAAGTTAACAGGTTGTCCGAAGAACCCTAACTGAATCTTGATTTTTTGAGGTTAAAGCACTAGAAAAATCATGATGTATCAGGAGACTGAACAAAATACAAGAAGCCAGTAGGTGTGAGAAGGTTTTTTTTAAATTTTTGCAAAGCTTTGGATACCGTCTGTCGCAGTATCCTTCTGGACAAAATCCAGCTAGACATGTGCACAATATGGTGGGTGGTCACTGGCTGGAAGGATGGACTGAAAGCATTGCTGCATTGGGACAACATCAGTCTGACAGCCAGACACCAGTGGTGTTCCCCAGGGCTCAATTTTAGGACTGGTTCTTTACAACATTTTATCAATGACCCGGATAAAGGAGTTGTGTGCACACTATGCAAATTTGCTAACAACGCTATTTTAGGAAGAGCTGTTGATTCCCTCAAAGATAGAGAGGCCTTACAGAGAGATCTTTATAGATAGCACAGGACAACCACTGACTATGTGAAATTTAACAAGAATTTAACATCCAGACTCTTCACTGACAGTGTAATCTTGGCTCCTGCACAGACAACCACACAGAAGAAATTTGAAAACCTCAGCCTCTTAAAGACAAAGGTAAAAATTTACAAAGAACCAGAGGGAGGAAAGGAAGTACTTTTAATTATTCCTTAAATATATTTAATTATTCCTAAGTATAATGTTCAGTTCCCTTAAAAAAAAAAAAAAAAGAGGGAGAGAGAAAAATATCTCTCAAATCACTTAGTGAGGTGAGGTATGGAAGCACTGGGTGGGCAAAGCCTGGTCTTGGCTTACAGAAGTTCCTTTGACAAGACTCTGAACTGAAAGCAGAAGGCAACAAACACAACCATAGGAAGGTCTCTGCTTTTGGATCCTTAAACAATTGGTATTCCAGGAAATCCTGTTTCAGTTTATCTATAAATATACTACATATATTAATACTTCAATTAGCTCCCAAGTTTTTCCTCATTGACACTACCACCACAGTATTCAGAAGCTGTTGATAAGGCTTATTGCTAGTAAATAGCCATAAAGAAAGAACCGCATTTTTGTTTCTCAATTCAGCTGTGGGAAAGAAAACTTTTAAAAATATATACTAAATGTTTCTATTCACTTGCAAAGATGGTATAAGAATGAACTTAGCCTTCAGCTACATTCATCTTTACAAGTGAATATTTTTTACTTCATGACAAAGATCTTGCCACACTTCATAATATCACATTATATAATCTGATACATAATATCACCAATTACATAACCACAAATTGAAATCTATACAATTCAAGACTACCATGGCTTCTGAATCCTGGCATATCTATTCCCCCCTCTAATAATTAACTATTTGCCTCATTTAATTTCATGAATATTTAGCTTTCTTGAATGTCCATTTTTGCCTCTTTATTTTCATTATAATTACACATGTATCCTCCTGCTGTTAGTCATCTCTCATCCTGCTTGTGCACTACACATTTTTCTTTGTCCTATCCATACAATTTCACAAGACTTGTATCTCTGTAAAAAGTATGTATTTGCATATATATAAAAAATATGAAATATTTGGAATAAACAAATATAGGATTTTTCCTCTTTTCCCAGAATACTCAAGTGAGGAATTATTGTTCCTCAGTTTAACAATTTTCTATTCAATCACCTAAACTCCTAAACTTTTAAACATTATTTCTTCAGTTTCATTGTTCTTTTAGATGTCTTTTGTATGTCTACTAAAAATCCACTTTCATGGCTTTCATATAATTTTTGGTTCTGGTCAGAGATTTTGAGGAATATAAAATAACAATCATCTTGCCATAATTTCTCATCAATACTTTGAAAAATAAAAAGAAGTCAATCTTTTTAGTATTTTTACATCAGCATAATATGAAATATTGAATTAAATATGGACCTTTTTCAACTTCAATATATATTTTTAACCACACCAGCCACACATTCTATGATCATTTACTATTTTCTTTTCATCTTCATCAGGCAGCATGCCTTCTTATTGATAAAATTGATCAGTACCTAGATCGATTTGTTCTGAGTTTTAGTACTGATACTTTAATAAAATAAAAAAGTGTTAAGGAGGGTGACATTGAGCAACAATTAAGCAAAATGCCTTGTTTTAAAATAACTGCCCTTTACAAACTTAAATTTTGGAATGCAAAGCCTATCCCTTTAATTATATATCTATTATCTGGGGATACAAAAGTGTATATTAAATTAATGAAATGGATTACCTCAGTTACACAGTGGTTATTAACAGGAAGAGCTCCCAGTTTTCATATTATGTACATCAGTAACTTTAATTGCATTAGGCTGAGCTAGGAGAGCTATTTTAGGAGATACTTCAACAGCACAACAATTTCTGCTGGCTTTTTGCCTGCTGTAGCTCAATTTCTGAGGGTTCCCTCACAAATGCTAACTTATTATTTCTGTCAGTCATGCTTTAACAAACATGGCCTCATTAAAACTACCCTAAAGTGGCTTCAGTTTTGAAAAAGTCTCCCTTGATGTATCCACGAGACAACTGGTGCTGGAGGGCTGTTTCTCACATTTGGGTTAAGAGATAAGAGTGTGAATATACAAAAGACCAGTTTTAGGGCCAACAGCAGTAAAAATGATGGACTGTGATTAGCTCAGGCTTTGTAGGACAGAATACAAAACTGCCTATGATGTTAAAAGTATGAAACAAATTAGCTTTTAAATTATGGTTTGCAAGCACTGATACACAAGTGTAAAATCAATTAGCTGTCAGCTGTTGGTTAATAGTGACGTAGTGACCTGCCTTGCTCCTGCTGGGAGTTGTGAGCCAAGGTTTCTAATGGGGAAGGCACAGTGTTTTTTTCTGATAATGTATAACATGCTGAAGTCACTTTATCAGAAGCTTCTGGTAATAGAAGGTAATGTTCCTGAAATAAGTGAGTATTGGTGAGATCTCACACTGTCATGAGCAAGTTTCTGATCTTGTGCTAAGGTAAGGGGGCCTGATGGAAAGGATTTCCCAGGGCTTGTTTTTAAGGATGAGGCAGATTTATCCATCATGTAACTTCAGGGAAGACACTTGTCTCTAGCTCAATCTGTCTGCATGCATGGACAGTGTCACTTCAATGACCCCACTGATCCGCTGCATTACAACAATGGATGCCTGTAAATTTAAGACCACTTCCCTTAGAGGTGAGTCAGGTAAAGCTCTCCGCAGGTCAAGATGTGAGGGAAGAACCACATAATGAAGGAGGTCTGTGGGAACTGAATACGAGTTTTTATATCTTCTTATTCCAAAAGACCTGAGACCATTCTAGGAAAAATTCAAGGATTTAAAATACATAGAGAGAAAGCAGCTTCAACCCAAATCTTGTAGCAAACCAGGGGTGTTTTTACACAATTCTGAACAAGTGGAGATCCCTCTAAGTGGTAAGACAAGTCTGTTGCCTCCATAAAACTTGCATTTTTGTCCAATGCAAATGTGTGAGCTTCAAACCCAGGCATAGATTATACATTTTACCTTTTGCCACTGACTTAAATACACATCAGAAAGAAAGCAGTAAAATGGGATATAGCCTTAGAAATGAGTGTTACTCTGGATAAATTCCTGAAATTGCTCCCCAAATCACATAGGATGTAAGAACTGAATTGCCTGTCTACAGTTTGTTTTTATTCGGCTAGATGGTTATACAGCCTTATTGTCATAGCATCTCAGTAAGTCAGAAGATTTAGTTTTGCCTCATAACCTTGGTGTTTAAATCATGTACAAATGGGGAACTTGAACTCAGTTCCACAAAACACTGAAGAAATCTACTGTGAGAAATGAGAAAGATTTAAGTGCTGAAGTTGGAAACTGCAGAAATGTTTACTCATCAGTAACTTTCAGCTCAATCTCTTTTTTTATTTCTTTTATTCTTTAAAAAAAAGACAAGAGTTCTGCTGCAGACTACATAAATGCCTTTCTGGGAATACTGAAAGTATAAAATATATGTGTGTGTATATACATATGTATACACACACACACACATATATATGTGTATGTAAGAAAGTTATCTACATACATTTATGGATAGCTATGTTAAATATAGAAATATATTTTGTGATTTCTTCAATGCTATAGAATTAAAAAAGCAAAACAAAACAGAAAACCCGTATCAGTACCTGCCACTGTAACCCTCCCTTTCTTCATATGTATCTGTAAAGCCTTTGTTATGGGTGTAGGTCAGGGAACTCTGTGTGCAGGGGACAAGTACTGATCCATTTAGGAGGATGCCAGGATGGTGTAATTTAAACAGTGATATCAAAGAAGGCAGGTCTGGCATTGCTGAGTCTGCATGGATGATGGATGGTGCTTGCCGTGCATGGCTGGTCTGCAAAAGAGGAAGGACTAAACCAAGGGAGAAGGATGAGAGAACAAAGAGGTTGTGCTAAGGCACTGCCCCGAGGGGAAGGAAGGGTGGGAGACTGCTTAGAGGTGGGGGAAAGAAGATAAATGAGCACAGGTACACAGTCAAAAAAAGACTAAATGGGGGAAAAGGAGGAAGATGAGTAGGGTGAGTGGTGCCAGCAAAGTTGAACACTTTGAGGTGACAAAACTGAATGGAATCTGTCTAGAATATGAGAATCTCAGGAAGTGCCAGTGCAATGGGTTGACCCTGGTTGGATTCTGGGTGCCTGCCAAAGCTGCTTTGTTACTTCACTTCTCAGCTGGGCAGCTGGCACTGGCTCTGTTGGACATGGACACTTCTTACAGAAGTCACCCCTGGAGCTCCCCCCACTACCAAGTCACACAAACCCAATACTTACCACCTCTTACATCTGGGAATCCAGCCTTTAAGAATTAGCAATAAAATTCACGTTCATCACACAGTATTTACAAGCTTCACTCACATTAACAAAAAATAATTCTCCACACCAAAATCACAAGAACATTATCATAATGAAGCAAAAATGGACAATTTACTTCATCACAATTTCAGGGACAGAAATTCTCCGTGATTATTCTTCTTTTCATTCTCTAGATGTGTTCAGTTCATGTTTTGCCTGTTACTTCTCCCTATTACTATAGTTAACTCAAATTCCTCATATCCCATATTGGGCAACAAAAAGGGCTGTGGTGAGTTGACCTCAGCTAGACGTCACGTGTCCCCAAAGCTGGTCCATTGCTCCCTTTTTCTGCAGGACAAAGGGAAGAAAATAAGACGAAAAAAACTTGTGGATCAAGGAAAATGCAGTTTGATAAAGCAAAAGTAAAGGACATGCATGGAAGCAAAGAAAATGCAAAGATTCATTCTCTTCTTTCCATCAACAGGAGATGTCCATCTGCTTCCCAGGAAGCAAGGCTTCAGTACATGTAGTGGCTGCTCCCAAAGCCAAACAGAAACACAGTGAAACAAATGCCCCCTCCTCTTCTCCTCTTTTCTCTTATGGCTGAGCAGACATCATGTGGCATGGAATATCCCTGTAGTCAGTGTGAGTTAGCTGTCCTGGCTATGTCCCCTCCCAAGGTCTTGCCCAGCACTGACGGTTCCAGCACTGCTCAGCAGACACCAAAGCGCTGGTGAGATATCAGCACCTTTCCAGCGGCCAGTGCAAAACACAGCACCACCATGGGGAAAATGACCTCCATCTTGCTAGGCTCAGTACAATAACAAGGTTACTAGGATTCAAAAAAATTGTGGATAAAAAATTACTTTCCAATAGAATCTCTGCATTGAGAACCTTTGCTAGCAATGCTTGTCACCACTGACAAACCAAGGACAACCAGGCTTCTTGACTTTATTTTTTTTAAATTCCCTAAAGGAGCTTAGGGTTAATCTTCTCGAAACAAGAAGAATCTTTCCATGACTGTATTTTTGGATCCTCAAACTTCAGTTTTTCTTTCTTGTTTTCCTGTCCGTCTTACTAGTAATTTCAAGTGACATTTAAAATAAATTAGAAGATGACTGCTGAACAATGCTTACAGGTATTTGAGGTGTTGCCATTGTCAGAAATGACAGGACGCAGACACATCAGGTTTGTTCAGAAAGGGAGTTCTTCAATGTAAAAAATTATGTGTGTTTTTAAGGTGCCAATTTGGCAGCATTAAAGCAACACTAGCACTTTGTCTTACAGCCTTTGGCAGAGGTCATATGAGGCCTCTGAGTTTTATCATGTCTTTTGATAACACTTGTGGTTGAATTTTTAAACTAAAGACAATTCACATAATTTCTATTCAGTGGTAGGACTTATTTACTGATAGACAGTCACACTGACATTAGAGCCAGTGACTGAAATGTCACGGGACCAAGGCTGCTCCCAAGCCCAGTCCATCCTTTGGTGCTGAAGACAGGTACCACACCAGCAGACAATGGGCAACCTCATTAATGCTGCCTGTTATGAAAAGTCCTTGGCTCAGGATGACACCTGAACTGAAAGCACATATCTTTGCACCATCTAGCAGGGCCAAAGCTGTGCCAAGGTTCATATTAACAATTAAATGGCATGGAGGATCCCAAGCCACTGCCTGGACCTTCAACTGGAGCCTTGCTTCTTGCTGGAGAAATAGCCCAAGTGTTACTGTCTCTCATTTGACAGTATCCTTGCACAGATCAGCCTATAGTTTGAATTTCTGTGGTAAGAACACAAAATCAAACACAGAGCTTAGGCTGCATCCAGCATGTGGGGAAAATGGCACACTAGAAAAAAACCTTTTTTTTTATTTGAGCCAATGTCCTGTCATGTCTGTCAGCAATACTCTTCCAGGTCTAAGTAGGAGGCCTGTAGCATTCATTTGAAAGGATAAGCCATTTTCCTACTTCATTTCCTTTTCACACTTTACAATGTCTAAGGTTATATCTGAACTACAGCTAAGCACATAATTGCTTCTGCACTTGCTTACAGTCTATACTATACTTTGTAATGTATTTTGGGATCCTTGGAAGATGACAATTTCTCTATAAATTTCCGTATGTAAAACTCAGTTAATTTTAATAATATAGTCAAAGCCTGGAAAGAGTCACAGATATCTTCTACATCTAATGCTTTCACAGTCTAATTTTTCCCTCCCTGCTCATTTGGGTAGATAGATGCTTACACAGCTTTATATTACTTAAAGGAAGGAATAAAATAGGTGTTGAGATCCCTACCTATCCTATGAATTGTGGTGTGTTTGATCCTTTGAAGGTATAAAATATGTTCTCTGGGTTGTAGCAGTTTATTTTCCTGTGGTAATTTAAGCAGTGTTTGCCTACACCAAGGTATTTGCCACATTTACCAAGCTTTTCTTTTTTGTGTTTCATTTACTAGTGCTACAGGCAAAAAATATTTTTGCAAATCAGAGTCACATGCAGAAAACCACATCGCAAATGAGTCTGGGCTGATACTTCTATTTGTACATTTAAAATCCATGATCTACTGGGCAATACATACCATAAAGGGGTGTATAGCAAGACACATCTCTCCACCTTTGCCTTCCAGAAGTACTGTTTATTTGACAGCGTGAACCCATGACCCTGCCCATTTTTCAGAAGATCAGATACTGGACTGTTGCTGTCAAAAATATTTGCCATTTCTGTAGACTTGGCCTTCTCTTTACCTTGGTGTCCTATAAAACAGGACAGGTTGATTGTTGCATCCATGTACCTTCCCTCTTCGCTCACTCCCAGGCACACATCCACACTTGGATGCAGACATTGCTTTGGCTAATGATTGCTCTGAGCATGACTGTGCAGTCACAGAGGCTTTGCAAATTCATTCCCCTAAAACAATCAATGTTTGGCTTCTTAGCTTGACAGAGCCAGAGCATTGAGAAGAGATTATTACTGGAACCCGAACAGGCTAAACTGGGAAATGTCCTTTTGTACAGAAAAGCATGCTCAGTGATAATCATATTCTCATCTGATCAGGAAGGGGCACACACAATAGTGTGGCCCAAGAGTTAAAGAGCTTATTTTCTAAATCCCTTCATCCTTTCCAGAACCGTGAGACATTGACAGCAAGTCACTTAACTCTGTCCAGCCACAGCTGTGTGGGTTTTGCATAATTAATTATTTATACCAAGGCAGACACAGTAATTAACTTCCAGATGAATATGATATTCTGATCAGAAATGCTTTGCATTTTAGCTGTCCCTCAAGCAAGTAACTGTCAAAGCTGGACTGTTTGACAGAGTGGGTCCTGCCAAAACCCCTCCCAGACATCTGTTCTCAGACAAAAAGAACAGATTCTCAAAGCAGCGCTTGCAGACATTGCCTCGTTTCAGCAGGCAAAGAATAACCAATTCACAAATTCTGGCTAATTTTGTCTGATTTCAAGACAGTATGCCAAACCTTGCAAAAAGCCAGGATCTGTTTTTTTCAGTTGTGGGCACCGATGCAAATTGAGTGTTTCCTCATGGAAATCAATGGCCCACACTGATGTCAGGCAGGTGCGGGTTGGGAATGAAGCCCAAGGGATTTAATATGAGGTGGGTTTGAAGAGAGTGGGCAATTTTTTGATTTTCTTTGTTTTGGTGAACAGAAACTAACAATAACCATCAGCATTACAATAGTACTGAATGGCTTACTTGCTGTTACTGCTGTCTGCAGCATAATAGTAATTCATTGGAGTATGAATTTTACACTAAGGCAGATTTATGCTGATTTTTTTTTCCTCTTTCTCCTTTCTAGCAGAAATTTGTATTAATCACTAAAGATTGTGGCTAAACATTCAAAAACAAAGATAGGAATAGACAACCTGAATGCACACACCACAGATAGACCTGACTGCAAATTGCATTTTTCTGCTGAGATTTCTGTTGTACTACCCATACAATCACAGTGCTTTAATGCTGCTTGCTGACTGCAATGGAAGTCAAGATGATGCCTGCGAGAAAGAGGTTACACCATAACAGAGACAAGCCCATCGAAATGGATGTACGTATGTTTTATAATGCACAGTTCACTGACCATATAGGAACCAGGAGCATGGCTGCTGGGTTGGAGTGTCATTTGGCCTCCCAGGGTCCTGAGAGGCCACACCATTCTTCAAGAGCAGCTTAACCTCTGAGGTAGGAGGGAGGCTATGACAGCTGGGGAAGGACAGACAGTGGTCAGCCAGACTGCAAGCATTCCTGGTGTCTGTAGTTTAACAGTAGGAATGAGATGATCAACCAAGAACAGGCATCCCTACTCCACCACCACTCCAGATATTCTTTGAGATGATAGTGGCATCCATCTGACCTTCAGTGGGCTGGTTCAGCCTGCTAAACTTGCTGACACCCCTACCCCCACTTTATGTCATTGTTGGGTCAGTTCTTTACTGTTTTGACTCCAAAAACAATGCCATGGGTTTGCAGCAAGTACCAAACCAAGGAAATAGAGGGACCAAGGAGAGGCATTTATCAGACTGGTTTGTTTTACCAAGCTGTGTAGCCCAGAAAAAATGAAAAGCAGGCACACACAGCCGGCTTCAGCAGCAATGGAGAGAGAGACTCTACTAGGAGTGCAGAGGAGGCTGTGGAGAGGGTTTCAATCCATAAAGACCTTGAGAACTGCTTAGTCAAGGAAACTAGGATAGAAGGAGCTTTTTTACAGGATCCAGAGAGCACAGGCAAGTTTGTTTACATGCCATTCTTTGACCTCTTTCAAGTGCAAATTTAAATTTTTACCTATTCCTTAATTGTTACAGTTGCATCAATAAAAGGTTTGGAGTGCTCACCTTTAAGACCAGGATACAGGTATACCAAAGCCAGCTCAGGTGTTGTAGACACTGACCTGAGACCATTCCAGCCAGCAAACACACATGAGCTAAACCATGTTAAAATACACAAACTTGTTAAAATACACAAAAAGAGAGCAAAAGAGAGCTAAGATGAATAAACTTGTGTGTACCTAGAGGGATCTAGAAATCTTTCTTGCTTTAGTTCACCACAGGAACCCAAAAGACCCTGGGATACAGATCAAGAAGCTGGAATGAAGGTCTATGTGCAGGTTCTGTTAGAGCTGCCGAGTGGCACGTTATTTTCCCATCCTCTGAGATGTGTGGCAGTGGTAACCTGGACTTGATGGCACAGAGTTTTATTCAGGATGGCAATTCATGTATTGCTGCTCCCCAGTCCCCTGGAATGTTCAACACACACAACCCTCCTCTGGTGATTGCTACCCTGGACATGCCAAACATGGCAGGAAGGAACTGTGTCGGAACTCTGCACTATTTACTGACTGTAAAACTCAATAATGCATGCTCTATTCTGTGTGACTCATTTCTAAAGATAGTGAGGACACTCAAGGCTCTCCAAAATATCTGGCAAGGTGACTGAGTAAATTCTTTAATACCACAAGCCTCAATTTCTCATCTCTGGCCATCATTATCACAGAGGATCATCTAAAAAAAACACACTTTACTTTTCAGTGTCAAGCTCACAGGTTTGCAATGATGAAATCTAAGCCACTATTTTCAAGCATTTGTATTGTATTGTATTTTCAATATATCCTTAAATTATCTCCAATGACATGGTTTTTTAGAGGGGCTGGTACGCAAATTGAGCATCTCGTTTCCAGTGTCAGTCTCATTCATTTAGAGCTAATTTTGTGTTACACTGTGATGGACATGGAGTACATGCCTAAATGACTCCTAAAGAGTTTTATTGGAAAAGAAGACAGGTTTTTTCTTCAGCTTTCATAATCCACATCTTACTTGGAAAGGAAGGATTTGGCCATGGAAATAATTTTTTTCTACACTTCTTTGTGGTTTTTATGAACTCAATTAATCTTATTTTAATGAGAATAGTAAAAAGGAAGTCTTCTTTGGAATGACAGCTCTTCTCACTGTAAATGCGCCGAGATTATCCCTGTTCCTACAGAACATAACAGAAGGAAAAATCAGCCTGTTAGTTTGAAACTGTAAAGAATTTTACACAAGTCTGAATGTCAAGGCCTATGATTTTTGTATTTATTGAAAAAATAATAAAAATTACAGATTTCCTATACTGAGGTCAATACATACCTTGCTTCCTTCTATTTTCATTATGGGAGAGTTAAAGAAACTATGTTTTTGAAATAAGACATTTTTCCAAATGTCGTGTTGCTACAACAGAATTCACATAGTCAACATCTTACATGTTTTTGGAAGTGTGATGGTTTTGTATACATATATTTTTCCAGAAAAGGAGCAAAGTCATACAAACTAGGAGAAGAAAATAAATTAAGACTGATTATTTTAAAGGCTCTGGATAGTGATTCAGTGTGCTGGACAGAAAAGCTGAACCAGTCACAGGGACTGGGCAGAACCATGTTCCAGTATGCCAGTTCTCTACCTTTTTTGCCATTTTTTGACTTTTTTTTTTTTTTTTTAATAGTATATAACATATCTCTATAACCATCCATCAGCCCAAATGCCCTCTGTTCTGGCTTTCTTTGCAAGGCTTACTAATGAGCAATTTCAGAAGCAATATCTCCTGCAAATCATCTTCTGCACCTGGCTGTACTGCATGCAGCCAGAGCTGATGGGTCAATGAAGTGTATGGGAGAGAAGCAGGTAAGAAGATCCTTTCACTCCCATTTGCTCAACACCAGTGCAGTGCCAGTGACCCCCTGAAGTGCGAGGGGACAATCATCCTCCAAGTGACCCGCATGGGGGACAGAAGAAAGTGGCATTCCCTCTGCAGCATAAATATTACGCTCTCGCCGTGATCAATTAAACGAGAAATGGATGATGGTGGCAGATCAGTAATCAGCAAAAGCAGAAACTCATGGTGGCTGTCGGGTAATTTAAACACATTGAATTCGGTGTTATGTCTGATGTCACTTTTCTGAAAGCATAAGTGCTGAAGGAGCAAGTCTTTGAGAAGGAGAACAGCACTGACTCCACTTTGTCCAAAGCATCTCTTTTCATCACAGAGAGACTATGAAAGCACATGAGAGGACAATTAATAGTGAAAACTCAGCAGGGCTGCTCTAAGTAAGTATGCACAGCATGCTCCCCCGCTGCTTCTGGACTGGCAGTAGCCTGTCAAATGCCTGGAAATGAAGCTTTCTTGAGCCTTTATTAAGATTCATAGGAAAAGCAGGCCCCAAACCCAAAGACAGCATCAGCGTGAAGCATCTCGGCCTCCTCTCTGCCATAAGCACTGCCAGCACATCTGGCTCAGCCTCTAGAGGGGAATGAAGAAACTGGGCGGGTGTATAAAGTGAATCTGTCAGCATTTACTTGCATGACAATCTGCCACGTAGAGTACGTGCCCTGCACAATGCAACGCTCTCCAGAGACCAGTCCCCTGCTACACCCCGGCTGCAGGCAAATGCAGTCACATTTCTCACATCTGTGCCAGAGAAGGACTGCAAAAATACACACAGGGTTCACAAAGGGCTGTATTGCCCACATAGGATGGAGGTGACTTCTTTTTTCCCCCCTTTATGGTCTTTTGTAGGGCTCGGGGCAGCCTTAAATCCCATCTCTTCAGAGGCACTGCTGAAAATCCCAAGCCTCTCAAGTCCAGGTATTTTAAACTTTGCTCCCTCCCTTTTGGTTTTTTTTGGCAACTTGATTAATTTTCAGTGTTTCAGGTGAGTGTGTGTGCACATACATCTGTATACTTAAATAAAACTTAATGATACATGTGCACTAATTCATTCCAAGTGTGCATACAAACACATATTGCTTTCTGATAAACTGAACCCCAAAATAATCTCTCTGATTCTGTGTTTTCCTGCAGCTTTGCATAGATTTTACAGCTTGCAAACACTGTATAAATCGATGTATTCCTTTATCATTTCACACAAAGATGCATTCCCGTACTTGAAGGTACAAACAGTACATTTGCAGAAGATGAAAAATATAAAAGTTGTTATGATGTAGAGTCCAAATAGATCCATAAGCTCTAGAAAGCACAAAAGAAGTCCCTTCCTGTGCTTGCTTTCTGAAGCACTTAGAACAAGCCCAGCTCCCCATGGTCACCTTAACACGACACCCAGGGCTGAGTGGAAGAGGCAAATGCAGGCTGCTTGTTGAGTGAGTGGGAGAACAAGCAGAGCTCCTGGATAAAAATGGATCTGTTATTCCTCACATTTCCACGCTTGTGACTCTCAAATCTGGATTTTTAGTTTTAAAAAAGTGCTTCATTTGCAACAGACTTGTCAGATAATATGGATGTGTGGTAAAAATACTGGTTTTTTGGATGATAAGGAACAGAAAAACATGAAATTCTGCCTATGAATATAAGAAACAGCTATTTACTGAGCACCTGAAGTTCCCAGAAGTTCCTGCTGAGAGTCTTAGCTAGGTTGGTGGGTTAGGCACACCAGCTCCTCGGCCCTGCAAGTAACAATTTCAGCTCAGCACACAGAGGTCCGTGTGCTCTGTCTCTATCAGGCTGTGCACTGAGTGTCACACCAGCCCCAGGGGCTGAGTTCAGCACTGCCACACCTGGCCAGGTGCTCTCTGGTGTTCTCTGTGCTTGCCTGGGTGCTCTCAGGGGGTGCTGGAGAACAGCCCCGAGGGTTACGTTCAACACAACCCTCAAGCCAGCATGGTGTCCGACCGCGGGCGCTCCTCAGCGTGGCCACCAACGCGCGCTCAAGGAGGTCGTGAGCAGAGCATGGGTGGCCCTCCGGTGTTGCTGCAGTGTGTGGTGATGCTGAACAGTAGCTTCCTTTTTCTTTGGTATCTGAACCTTGGATTTGTGCTCTGTGGGTCATTATATTATCACCCAGTGATAATCCTCACCAGTTGATAAACTATATTGCAAACAAAATTTCCATTATATTAGAAAAGAGTGTTTTGAAAAAGTTAGACTATGGGGGCTTTTTGCTCAAATTGAAAGAAATGTTCCACAACCCTTCATTTTTATGAAGTAAATGTTTAATTTTCATCATGTTAAAATCAGATCATTTCTAGTCGCTTTGACTACTAGTGCAGAAGTCTAAATGGTATAGCAAACTTTAAATGTGTTGCCTATGACATTATCAAGATGAAAAAATTCAATAATTGCATGGAAAAATATGTTATTGAATATGATGTGGTATTCAGAAACCACATTTTTCTCTGAATCAGCAGTGTCTCACAGAAAACACCCTTTGTAGCTTGGTGTGAGCAGACATAGGTCTGCTCTTAAACAGAAACTAGACCAAGTCTAAATCATTTCCTGTATCATTGTATTTTTTCTATTTTCCTTCTTGCTGACATTTTTGATCTACTCAGAATTGCAACTTATCCATTGTTACCCAAGAAGCACAAAGCAGACATTTTCAAAAATAAATGTTAAATTTTTCAATTTATTGCTAAATACTCGATATTTCATTGATGAAAAAAATAATAGCAATGCATTCAGTAAAACTCTTGACTCAAAATGTATGCTTGCCATATTTTTCTTAGCTTAGAGAAGAAAAATAATTATTCCATTTTCATTTTCTTGATATATGAAAAGAAGTCTTTCAGCTGATTTTTTTTTGCAGCATGGTGAGAATGGCCCAGCTGTACCATAAGCTGAACACTTAGCCTTGCATTCAGAAATCACCAGCTTGCATTCAAAAGTCACTTAGTCTTGTATTCAGGCAGCAAAGATCATATGAATGATAAATGATTTGTAATGCAAGATGCTTTTTTTCCAGATCTTTTCTGGAGGTCAAAGGGCTCATCATTTTATGCTTTTCCAAAATTACATTTTTCTTTAGAAAGCAGGAAATTATTGAAATCCACTATAAAATACCTATTTTAATAAGCAGAATATAGAAAGTATGACCTCTGTCACTTGCTAAATGTATCAACACCTTGCTTTGTCCCAGTGGTATATTTTAAGGAGGTTTTAATATAAATTGAGTATTGAATGTGAAGATCTTTCCATTCTCACATTTTAATGAACTTCTTTCAATGCTGTGATACACAGTCAGGATCCTAAATCTGACTTATTGCTGCACTGCATTTTGCAAGGCATGTCATTTGTGCACTACAGTGGGGTTTTTCCTTTGTTAGAAAAAGCTGTTTGTATATCTTTGCTCGGATGGCGTAACTTTAATCAAACCATGTATACATATTTTAATTACAGCTAAAACCTTCAGATACCTAAAAGTAATCTTAAAAAAAATGAAATCATAATCCTGGAAAATGGACATATTGTACAATTATAATTTAAAAAATAAAGACAGATGGTTTGAATAAGTGGCAAACTCATATTTTCATTGACTAGAAGCCTACACGTATTTGAGAAAATACTTTGAAATTAATTATTTGCCAAAAAAAGATGTCAGTGTTCTGGAGCTCTGCCACACTGTAGCATCTTGCTTGGTTGGATGAATGTGTGAGAGGAAGGCAGATACGGACTCCATAATGATCTGTCATAATTCAGAGCACTGGGGCAGATTCAAAATTAAAGCCAGCTCCAAATACCCTGGAGGAGCCAGTTTCACACTGCAATATGTCAGTAGTTTGGGAGTATCACTTTCTTCATCTCCAGTCTCACATTCAGCCTCACTCCTCCTTGATCTAGTGATTTTCTTTGGAAATGCTTGTTTTTCATTAACCCTCTGTGGAAGCCCATGTATTGACTACAATTTGGCCTGAGTAACGAACCTGAGCGTAAAGACTGAGTTTGTGGAGAGCCCAGAGCACCCGGCGAAAGCTGAAACTGAATCAGGACCTTGCTCCGCTTCTGGTGCGTCATGTAAGCTTGGACTATGTCTGTCTCCCTGCATTTTTCTTCAGGGATATAATCACCTGCCTCTCCACTGATGGGATTTAAGCACCCATTCTATGATGGACTGAAGGTTTTAAAAGTAGAGGTACCATGTATGATGTCGAAAGGAAACTAGTTCTATAGTTTAACTTGGTCTACTTGAAGTTTAATTACCTGGATTCTACAGAGGGCTGTGGGATATGACCTGACTTTGGGTATACCTACCAGTGCATTACCAACCAGTAATGCAAACTCCACTGCTGTCAACATATAAGGATGCATAAATGCCTACAACATGAACAAAAACATGTGAAAGTAGCAAAGACCTTCTCATGCTGCTTGCAGAGCACTCGATATTGCATATTGTAAACAGTTTCCTGTAAAGTTTAATGCTTTAAATTATGATTAAAAATATATGTAAAAATAGATTAATAGATGAACTGGTTTTTGTTCAAAACTGTCTGACATTTTGATGCTTTAACAATACTGATTCTACATAAATAATTGATTCTCTTACAATAATTCTGTGAAAGATGGAGGCCACACTGATTTCAAATCCACACGTGTCCTCTTATTCACCCATTGAGACCATGGGTGTAGATTGGTAGTGAGGCATTCACATATTCTTACATGGAGAGGGAAAATTGGAAGTTTGTGAAAGGAGGGTTGGTAGGTCTGGGGTATGATTGTGGCTAGAAAATAAAAAAAAAATATTAAAAATTCTGGGTCTGTACAGCTATAATATGTGCACAGCCTGTTCCTGGAGCTGCATTTTTAAATACTCTCATGTACATAGAGGGTTAACTGATTACTCCAACACAAATGCAGTATATATCTCAAAACAATAATCTTCTTGTAATGAGCAGCTGTTTCTGATGACAATAAAGATTCTGAAATTTCACATGCATAACTTATGAGGTGAATGAAAAAATATATATAGAAGAGAGCAGTTTATAGTAGTTGCTGCCAAACATGGTGCAAAGCAAAGTAGCCCAGGATTTGTTTCTGAATGACCACCAACCTTTTCCTAAATGTCAAGTGCAGACTGGAAAAATGTCTAATTTAATGTCCTTTAATTATATGCATGCAAATCCTTGCCTTCTTTTGTTTTGTTTTGTTTATTTATTTATTTATTCATTTATTTATGTATTATTTGCTTCAGTGTGACATTCCTCCTTGTAAGCAAGGAAAGCCATCTGACCCTCTGACCTTAGGCTTTAAGAGAGTTTGAGCTTTTTCATTGACCCTCCCCCCTCGACTCTGGGGCTAATACGTCTCATTATCTCAGTGCATAAAACTGATTATTAAGTAGCCTTGGATGAAGCAAACAGGCTTCCACTTGTCCTTTTAAATTATCTCAATATCTTTAATTGTTTAAAACTGACAATGAGGTCATTCAATTATGATGTTCTCTATACAGTTTGTGCTTAGTGTCACATTGAGGTTGTTATCCAGAGCAGAGGGGGTTAAATTATCAGTATGCTGTTGCTGCTGTGATCCTAATGTAAATGAACATTTGGTGGTTTATTTTTTTTCCTTAGCTGCTGGTTACTACGTTATTAGCATATTTGATGTATTCCTCAGCTCAGTTAATAAGCAGTTCTGAAGGGAAAAGATTGATGCTTTAGAAGGCCGTTTATAGACCGTTCTGCCTTGTAACAATATCTGGAACACATCTATGTGCTATTATGACTAACTGACTTTGGGTTTAGGCCATATGCACCACTGACAAAGCCTAATCTGTGTTCCTGTCTGCTGCTTAGGTGTTTTATTACTAGATTATGACCATCCTATGAATTCCAAACATTTCTTCTTTCCTTTCTATTTCCTACTGGAACTAAATTCTGCCTTGATATTAAAGTGTATTAAAGAATTTTACATACTTCTGTTTTATTAAAATTATCTGAATACCATTTTGTGTATAAAATACAGTCAAAGCCATGAAGTACATTTGAGGAAGTCTTGCAAAAAATCAAAAACAAAACCAACAACAAACTCTAATAAAACATTAAGGAAAAATACATGGAAATACCGGAAATACAAACAGGTGTGCTCCTATTAGACCTAGTCCATAGAATAACATGGAGAACGAGGTCAGTGTAAAATGTTCTGATGCAAGAGCAATTCGGCCAATCCTAGCGGACACAGGGAGCAGACACTGCAACTCACTGCTCGGATGGAAAACCTGTGTTTTCATAGCTGGGCACGGGAACGCTCTGGAGGGATGTTCAGGGGTTTGTTAGGGGAGGTGGCAGCCAGTACCTGAGGCAGATGCTGTCAGAGGAAGAGCTCTTCTGGTCCAAGGGCCAGTCTTGCCAGCAGGCTGTGGAACTTGGATTCTCTCCATCTTTTTCACTAACTCTCCTTTATGCTAGGTAGAAACTAACCTGTGGAATTCAAACTTTCAATTCAGAAAAATAAATTCATTTTAGCTCACCAACTGCCACTCTTCTGTCTATTATACTGTTGATTTTAGTGCTGTTGAAATGCTTTGGGACCCTGAATAGCTTTCAAATCTATATTTGAAATCTGTCCCTTTGTTTGAGTAGTGTCACAGGTAGTGTGATCAATATAGTTAGCACTGAAGCCTGCCAAACAATGGCAGTGGCTTTGGGTAAGGACTTGCAAGGTTTCAAATTTCATTCTGGGAAATAAGACTCTTCAGCTAGTTTTGTAAATATGGACTTTTGTTGAGACAGTTTGTCTTCAGATTTTTAAAAATCATTCCATTCTCTCCTCTGCCTTTTACCCTCACCTGTCTCAGCTGTTTCAGTAGTAATCAGAAAAATACTGATTTTCACAGAAACCTTCAAGGTGAAAAAACTTATCAAAACTGTTATGTCTGTGCAAAATATTTTATCTTTGGTACCGCAGGGTATTTGACAAAATGACTTTTTCTCTAAGTACTTTCAACCAGACCTTACTAACAAGCTTTCCACAGATAAGCAATGTATATCCTGGTTTTTTTCTCATCAAGCTGGGACACTACATGTATTTTGCCAAGCCTCTTGGCAGCTAATATTTTTGTTAAATTGGCTAGTACATCTGTCAGCCCTGGGACAAAGCTAGGTTTCCTACCCTGAACCTTTCAAGCAGAACCTTTTGTAAAAGACAAAATGCTGTATCTACCTTAAAACATAAAGGATCCTCAGGGCATTGGAAGCTAATGTGCAGCTTTAATGCAAACATCCCTTGTGAGGGCTCTCGGTCCTTGTATGCTCTGAACAGCAGGAGGAAGAATACATGAATATAAATGAGCTGCACAGCAGTATTCAGAAAATGGAGCTATAAGAGTTAATGAGATGGTGTCCTGCTGCTGGACGCTTGCATGTTAAAAATTCTGATGGTTTTATCCAGCAGCAAGTTTGAAAAACCTGTGCAAAGCCAGTGATTGTGAAGAACCCCCGACTACAGAATGGTGCTTCTTTCCGTGTGGCCTTGCTACAGGCAAAGAGCCTTTGATATATCTAAATCTAACAAGGGAGAAAACAGAGGGATTACTAGAAATCATTGACCATGGAGGAACCAAGTAATTATTAATAGCATTATACACTGAACTGCACGTGGCTGGCGCGTATCTGCAGCTCTGTGCGTTTAACTGCACACAGCAACTGGCAGAGCACCCTGTCACTAAACCCCACTGCAGATTGCAAGCTGTGTGTCTTTAAGATTCACTCTGTAGCAGCAGAATTAAAGGGAAGGTTCCCATTTATGCTGGCCACGAAAGGTGCTGCCCCACTCCAGAGACAATGCAGTGCATCTCTTCTTTCTTGCAACCAGTGATACTTTTCCAAAAACAGCCACCACCCTGAAAATGCCCCCTTTGAGCTACTGCTCTCTGTATGTCTAGCATAGATCAGTCTGACCTACCTCTTCTGTGCTATTCTGTTAACTTACAGAATTAACAGGATGCATTGCAAGGCAATAATGCATCTGCTGTGCAATGAGACAACTCTACACCACAGAGTCTCCTCTCACTGTGCGTGGGTGAGGTGCAGAGCTGCTCGGCACAGGTGCTGGTGTGATGGATTTGCTGTGCACAGTCATGCACATCCCTACTCTTTCCAGGCTCTCCCAAACCCGAGAGAGCACTTTGCTCGGGTGGGTCTCCTGTTCAGAAACACCTGAGTACTGAGAATCATGTATCTGAATGCCCCATGGAGGCTGAACCTGGAGAGCTTAAGGAGAGCCTGTGGTCAGGCAGGATGTCCGTATGTGTTGCACAAGGTGTGATGGGGAGGGAGTTGCTGGTAGCAATTTCACATCCTTGTTTACCTTCAGGAACAATCTGGTCTATTAAACATTATTTTAAAAGCTTGGGGCCCATAACCAGCAGCAGAGTGAAGATTAGCTAAGCATGGGGCTTGTTTATACATGCTCAGTGATTATCACCCAGCTGGTACATTTTTCGCTCTTGGTATTTGAGAATTAATAAACTTGCTGAGTGACAATTTCAACCTCATCTCTAATGAAATTAGCTTCCCTGGCAGGAATTGATGAGCACAGTTTTGACAGGAGTTACCAGGTGTCACTCTGATATGTTTCTTGAAAGTTCTTTTCCTAAGGACTTGTTGACATGCAGGAATAGTCTAAAATAGTAATTGAAAAATAATAATAATAATAATAATAATAATAAAAATGAAGTCGGAAGGAATACTTTTATTTTCTGTATGTCTACGCGCATCTTTCTAGCCCTCCTTTGGACAATGTCTAACAGCTTTATACCTATTTCATAATGGTTTCTCCATGAAGATAAATCCTAAGGGTATAAGCATCATTCACTCTTGGAAAAAAGATATATTGCAATTGGGTTTGTGATCTGAGTGTTTTTCTTAAACAAGATCTTTAATCTTTCTAACAGACTAAATTCATAGGACAGGTTATTATCAGGCTTGCTTCCTGAAAACCTGATCACAACATTTTGGCTGAAATGCCTGAGAGAATTGCCTAAAATGCTACTTGTGACTATTTCTGTTCAGAAACCAATTTCCCTCCTTAACAAATCATCTGTTGCATTGCACTTGTGAATTATGTACTATTTAGGAACTTCTACCTTGTTTGTTGGAGAAATTTGGGTGATGAAGAGTATAAATTTGTTACTAGACTACAGAAATTACTAAATTTGACAACGGTTCTGCCTAGATGAAAAAACATACTTTCTATTTTTAATTTGAATTTGAAAAAAAAAGTTTAAAGTAAAACGTCTTGGACTTTGAGACACTGAACAGCTTGTTGCATAGCAATTTCTTCAGGGGACAAAAATTTTTGAGAGAACAGGGATGATGATGATGATTGTTTTAAAAGAAGTGTGCACTTCTAAGCAAAGAGACATCCGCACTTCCACAACACCCAGACGCTCAGAGGCAGGGACAGCAGGAGAGGTTGCTCATCCAGCAATACTGACTGAATCCAACCGGTGCAGGATGAACAAGATCAAACTTCAGAGGCTGAGGTCGGGGTCTGGTTTGTTAAAACTAAACTCTGCCCAGTAAATACGGTTTCTTGCGGAGAGGAGAGGAGAGGAGAGGAGAGGAGAGGAGAGGAGAGGAGAGGAGAGGAGAGGAGAGGAGAGGAGAGGAGAGGAGAGGAGAGGAGTGGAGAGAAG
>VWPU01006180.1:169656-185587 GCA_013398955.1 Callaeas wilsoni
GGAGAGGAGAGGAGAGGAGAGGAGAGGAGAGGAGAGGAGAGGAGAGGAGAGGAGAGGAGAGGAGAGGAGAGGAGAGGAGAGGAGAGGAGAGGAGAGGATTCTGACATATTCTGAATTCTCCTCTGGAATCCACTTGGTTTCATGTGTTTTCATGTACATCCTGCATGTGATCTAAACACTTCAGGTTGCCCTTATAGTCCATAGAGAGTCAAGTTAGGGAATGATTCACCTGACTTCAGATATCTTATGCAGGATGAGATGATTTACTCCCTAAGAATACCTCTTTTCTTCTTATTGAAAAGGGATAGCAAACACCTATTTGACTATGAAAAGAATATTTACCTTTCGGTCAAATGAACTGCACCTACACTTTGGAAAACAATCATATATCCAGGCTCCAAATCACTGATCACTTTTGAGGGGAAAAAAAAAATACAAACACAATAAACCAAGTGTGCTTCCTCTCAAATTGGTGGAAAGCCTCTATTTAACCAAACCAAAGCCCTACACATTTAAGACCACCAAAAGATGATGTTAGAAATCCAGAAGTTTCATTATACTGGAAATAAACCAAAACCTACCCCAACTTATACAGGTATGTTTAACAGTAAATGTGGACAGGCTGGAGAAGGTCCAGAGAAAGGCCACAGAAATGATCAAAGGGCTGGGAAGGCTGCGTATGAGGAAGGGTTGAGAGAAATGGGTTTGTTCAGCCTTGACAAAAGAAAGCTTAGAGGAGAACTTATCACCACGTTCCAGTATTTAAAGGGTGGCTATAAAAACAGATGGACCTCCCTTTTTCCAAGGAGTCACAGGAAAAAAACAAGGTGTAATGGGTACAAGTTACTCCTAGGGATATTCTGATTGGATACAAGAGGAAAATTTTTCACAATGAGAAAAATCAACCACTGGAATAATGTCCCTAGAGAAGTGGTGGATTCTTCAACTTTGGACATTTTTCAAAATTCAGCTAAACAGAGTGCTGGGCAATCTTGTCGAGACCATGCTTTTGCCAAGAAAGGTTGGGCCAGATTACACTTGTGGTCCCTTCCAACCTGGTATTTCATGATTATGTGATTCTATGATTCTGTGTTTCTATGTAATGTAGCTACTTTTCATTCAAAACAGTTTCAACAGAGATTTCAAAGAACAGGGCTATTCAGCTGAGAGCAAAATAAGCACATACTTCATCCCTTTGAACCTACACTAGTGTAGTGAAATCCAGCTAATGTGACTTAACATTTGAGATTCAGCATTCAAAGCTTCTCACCCAGATTTTAACACAGAAAAGCAACCAGAAGAATGCATTGAAAATGCAAGGATAGAAAGAGGTCAATGAGAAGCAGTTCTAAATGGCATGGCCCCTTTTTTTTCTCAGTATGCTCCCTGTCAGCATTCAGTTAAGGAGGCAGAAATGGAACTAAAGTAAAATAAAATGTGGAATTTTTTTAACCGTAAAACAAGACACTAAAGCTTCAGACAAGTGAAGCGGAAAAAATTAATTCTTAAAACTCTTCCAACACAAAAATAATGTAGTGATTTTGGTGGTTAAAAGGAGGTTTAAATTCCCTAAGAGAGCAGTACATGACAAGGACAGAGGAAAGGCTTTTATGTCCAGCTATCCTGATTTTGGCAGGGATGGAGTTAATTATTTTCCTAGTAGCTGGAACAGTGCTGTGTTTGGGATTTAGGGTGAGAATAATGTTAATAACACACTTAGGTTTCAGTTGTTGCTGAGCAGAGCTTGCACAAAGTCAAGGACTTTTCAGCTTCTCATGTGGCTCTGACAGCAAGAAGGCTGGGGGTGATGAGAAGAAGGGAGAGAACACAGCTGGGACAGCTGAGCCTGAGTGGCCACAGGGATATCCCAGACCATATGGCATCATGCTCAACAGCACAACTGGGGGCAGTTGGCTGCGGGTGGCAGCCACTTTCTCAGGGACTAGCTGGGCATTGGTCAGTGGGTGGTGAGCAACTGCATTGTGTGTCACTTGTTTTGTCTGTTCTTTTATCATTATTCTTACTTTCCCTTCCTTTTCTCTCCTTCTAAATTATCTTCATCTCAGCCCATGAGCTTTGCCTTTTTTCCTATTCTCTCCACCATCCCACTGTAGGGAAAGGAGGAAGAAGCTGTAGGGTCTAAGCTACTGCTGTGTTAAACCACGACGCAACCCAGAAAAGCAGTTAAAAATTAGGGCATTCCAAATTGTTTCAAGTAAGAGCTGTAATGATGACATTAATAAAAGAAAAAAGTCACACTTAAAATCAGAAATTTCCAAGGATAGAAGCCTGTTAAAAGAACAGTATTCAAAGATGAGAGATGCAGAACACAGTATCTGGAACTGGATTAGATTATGAACTTTAAAAATATTATCTAAATATACCTTTTGTGAATAACAACACCACAACGTAGGAGCTTGAATTTGCATAATTATTTTGTTACTCATTGACATTCAGAACTCTGCATAGGAAACCTCCTGCCTTATGAATCTCAGACATTTCAGGTATGAAAACTAGTCCAAAATTTCTGACTGGAATCAAACTATCTGCGGTTTGCTTAACAGGCACCTGTCAGGGGATAATATCAATTTTTCCTTTATGAAAAATATATAGTAGCAAGGGAAAGTTAATGAACAAGTCATGGTTTGAATGTAGTTCATCTAAACTATTCAACAAGAAACCCTGTGAGATGAGAACACCTGAAACCAGTTCACAGGTTAAGCCGTTTCCAAATTGTTGAAAGAGAAAGGAGTAGCTTTACAGCTGGCATTGGCTTAGTTTTGACTAGCATTTAAAGAGGCAGTTTACTACACGCTGGCACAACTGGATGTGGAA
Organism: Callaeas wilsoni; assembly: GCA_013398955.1. NCBI lineage: Eukaryota > Metazoa > Chordata > Aves > Passeriformes > Callaeidae > Callaeas > Callaeas wilsoni. The sequence goes on from VWPU01006180.1 coordinate 172,492, forward strand.
ATTTTGCACCCAGTAAAGTTCCTGTTAACAGAACAGATCCAGAATCTCGGCCACTGCCAGAATCATGCAGACAGAGTGGAATGAGCAGGGTGAGAATATGTAACAGCTCCTGCTGAGGCACATTGACTGGATATCAAAAAGGAGAAGAGGCTAAAAGGAGTCCTTAGGCCACAGTTCCCTCTCTGGAGTTTCTGGAGGTTGTGCTGGGCTCCTGCTGCCCTTATCTCTTTGCTGGGTACCAGCTCTACCCCAACAATGATGCATTAACCTTTGATCAGTAGGATTTAAATGAAACACTGGAACATATAAACATGATATTAGAAGATGATAAAGAGCCTTGTTATCATGGGGCTATCTTTCTTATCTAAGGTGGGGTATTTTGGCTTCTGTGCTGTCTGACAAAACCCACCTTAGCCAGGTGATCTTCGTTGCCCAAGCCCACTGAAGACAAGACTGAAGTCTTTTAACATGTAATATGCAGGGCAATTACAGAAAAGCAGTACTTAGGTAAAGAAGGTTTATTTAACTTTTATCATTCTAGATGAAGTTTAAAAGCATAAAATAAGGACAGATAAGGTGTACCATCATCTTTAACACCTTTGACTATTTTGAAAAACAAAAAAAATGTGAAAAAATTATTTAGATGGAAAAAAGTTTTCACAATACAATTTTTTTATAAAACTAGCAAGGAGTCAATGTCTTCTGCCTTTGCACATTAGTTTAGTAGCAAGAATGTTTGAACAGAGTATATGTAATTACTGCTCTGAGTTAGAGAACTTGATCCTTTCTAGTAATAAAACAGATATTGCTAAAAGAATATGCATACTATTTTTTATGTAACTCAAGACCCTTTGTTTTATTTAGGATATTTTAAGGAAAATTAATTTAGACTACTTACTAGTTATCAGTTTTGATCAAAAACTTTATTTCATAGAAAATGTGCACACGAAAACCTTTGTATGATAACCTTATGTAACACTCTCATATGTGCTTTTCAAAACATGTAGCTGAGAAGCAATCCTTACTTATTTCAAGAGATGAAATAGCATGGTGGTTCTTGTTAGAGCAATGGCTTAAATTCATAATGTAATTAACTTACAAGGAATAGGGAGATTCAAGGAAGGAAAAGTATAAAAGATGTGCTCCTTTGCTGTCAGTCTCATTGATCTCTGCTGTTACCCATTCTGTGGTTACTCTCAGTAGAAGACAGCATCATGTTCATAATACCCTTTGAGTTAAAGAAAATATGCGTAGAAAATAAGAGATGTGCTGGACTAGCAAAAAAAAAACCCAACCCTTTTCTTAGCAGTAGAATCCTTTTTCCAGTGTAGCAGAGTACGTGGACAGCACAAGAATGATAGATGCAGAATATGTGCTACTTCTGCATCTTCCCTCACCCCAACACAACTGACACAGCAGGACAAATTTCCTGCGATCCTAGGAACAAGGGTGTGGAAAAATGACATAAAATGATTTTTTTTCACTGCTAGAAGATTTTCTCATTGTGCCTGATATTCCAGTGCAAAAGATGTACAAAGCATGTGCTGTCCATCTTTTCTAATGCAGTGATGGCCAAGATGAAACTTTCTGGTTCAGCAGAGTGCAGCAGACATCCTCGGTAAGCACCTAAGGGGCATGAGGATCAGAAGAGTCTTGAACTACTAAAACAGGAACTAATTTTTCATATTATTATTATTTTATTATTGTTACCTGAAAAGAGACACTTATAAAGAGAGACTTATGAAATATTATATATATACACACATAAATTCCTAGTAAATCATGGAGAACAGTTGCCCGTGAAACTTTATACCCAGAATTCAGGTTTGCTTGGATATGAACCCTGCTGCCTGTGTGTGAAACACACTTCAGAGCAGTCATCAAATGGCACTGATAAGTAGTCATAGGCCATGAAAATGAAAGCAAGAGGGCTGCCAGCCTGCCTGGAGATACTGGCATTAGGATCTGTCTTGCTTTGTCATATTCATTAACAATAGGAAGCAGGATGACTAAATAGACCTCAGTGGGATTCTCATATTTCAGAAGGATTGATAGAGTGGGGCCAGCTGTGAGAAATGTATATAACTTGTGTGATGAAGGATTACTCTGACATCGCTGAGACATGAGCCCTGCTGCCCTCTCTGGCTGGGAGAGCCGGAGTCCTTCAGTAATTACTGGGAGATCAGTTCTCTCATCCAGGACCCTAGAGATTGACTACAGGGACCAAGTGTAAAGAGACAGAAAATTACTTTTTTTCAGAAAGTTAATTTACAGCAGAACTGATTTTTAATTAATAAAAATAATAATTACTACCAAAAAAAATAATATAATAGATATCTGCATTATTTAATTGTATTCTTTATCTATGTAGAATTCACATACATTTTAAGATTGCGGGTTTTTATTAAAGATTTTCAGGAAGGTTGTACAGGTCTAGAGAGGTTTCCTAGGTAAGCCTAGCAATGAGCATAAAACACAGATAATTTCATAATTTAGGTAATCATAGCCATGTATAAGCATCTGGATGAATACAAAATTTAACTAATTCTAAGAAATTTTATTTTAATTATGCATCTTTCGCTGAATTAGTTTATACTTTTGGTTGTTGCTTGTCAGATGATGTTTTGCTCCCTTAAGCCTTCAGACATATATAATTTATGAATATGTTTTCACCATTTATATTCATTTTGCTCACGTGTAAATTGCTAGCTCTGGTAAAATCTATTGTAAAATGATAGCTTAGGTTTCATTTTCTTTACCTGCAAAGTGGAACCATTAATTTTACTGTAAAAGAAGTAAAGTGATTGCTCACTAAATAACACCCACAAATATCTTGATGATTCTTAAACATTTTCTAAGAGGAAAGCTGCATTGTTTACATCCTCTCCACAAGTACAAAGAATCACATTTAATTTAAATATTTCAAGTACATCAACATGAGATGAAAAATGTGAGTGAGTGTGTGAGTGAAAAATAGCACCGATAATTTAGAATTATTTTTATAGTGAAAAGCTGTCCTTTCTATTCAGAGGAAAAATGTTTACTGAGAGATTAAAATAATATTGCTCTCATAAAACTAAGAGCTCTCACTTTTGGCATCTCCCATAAATCCAAGTTTGTGACTGATGCCAAGAAAGGTATTGTTTGTCTTGATCAAATGGAAATGATCAAAATGCCGCATTCACTTCTGAATCTTATAGAAATCTCATAAAACTACAATCTCAGCTCATGAAATTGAGGCTGGCAGTTTCATACTCTTCAGCAACTGCAGTACCGCAAGGTAAATGCTCAGGTGCTAAACTTAAAACATTTCAAGGTTTTTCAGCAGGTAAACTCTTTAACAGAAATAAAGCCAGGGAGTCTGAGCTGTAGTGCTCCAAAGAGCTCAGGTGCAGATGAGCTTCCAGGGTTATTGATGGCTGACGGCCAGGTGGGCCTTTGCAGGTGTGAGCTGCAGACAGTTCTTCCCCATGACCAACCCCCTGGGAATGTTCCCACAAAGCCGAGGAGCACCGCGGTAACACCTCTGCGCGCTGGGGCTGTGTCCTGGGAGAACACGCGCTGCTTTACACACCAGAGGGGAATTCCTGCTGGCTTAAATCTCCTCTGCAGCGTCAGTGACTAGCTATGCAGAAACTGCCAACCGAGGGCCTATATATCAAGCTATCCATTCTGACAGCCAGGTTAGGTTAATCATTAAAACTCTGCCTCTCTCCCTCTGAGGGTCTCCGGGGCTTTGTTTAATGCAGCAGACAGATGGCACTGAGGAAATTCAGGTGGTGCGTGATGAGATTTGGGGTTTTTTTAATGTGGTTGCTAGAATTTTTCAAATAGATTAAGTTCAATTGTAAATCACTCCTGTTCCCAGGGTTGGAGTCTTTATTAGCCCCCCAGTGCTTGCACTGAAGAATTGATCCTTCAGCAGCAGCAGCACTTGATGGGGGAAGGCAACGCTTTTTGTTCTGACAGCTCTGTACACCATCTGTTAATGCCCTGCTGCAAGGAGGCGATACGGTCAAGTGTAACTAGCTAATTACCCAGCAAAATCTAACCTAGTTCATTTCGCCACCCATATATAAATTCTCCTTTCTGTTTTCCTTGTTTTTCTTTAATCAAGTACATACCCCGCATAATTACTGCTCACCATCAAGGCTACTCAAGTCTTGAATGTCACCCTGGCCTATCCATATCTCTCCACCTAACTTTATACCTTTTCCTTCCCTGGTAGTCAGGTTTTTCTGTTGGTCTATGGTTCTGACACTCTGCCAAACTAAACATAATTTTAAAACAGGAGAAAAGACAAGAAATAGGACATGAGCTCTCTCTTCTCCTACTCAATGTGCGAAGCATGGGTTCCCCCACTCCAGTCCAAAAAGGAGAATGTATACAAAATGCATCCTACGGGAAGAAACCTTCCCTGCAGCTTCATAGGTGCTCTTGTCATAGGTGGACTCCTGCTGCCACTCATCAGCCTGTCACAGCATGGCTATTTACACTGAGTGAGGTGATCTCAGATCTTCGTTTTAGGATGTAGATACAACAGCAAATTAAGACTGTGGACAAAACATGACAGGAAAATTACTGTTCCCAAGGAGCAAGATAAAAAATAACCCATCACGGGGAATAAAAAATTAAGTGTGAACATAAGCAAATTTTATTTACAGATCAAAGATGCCCTGAAAAGTCAAGAGAAAATGATGAACTGAAAGATTTAAGCTTTCTGGGAGCAAAATTCGTTCCCTCCCAAAGACACCAGCTGAAGTGAGATTTCATCCTTCCTTGTGAAGGTCTTGTTTTCAGAAGGATTTTACCAATCAATGATGTTACATTATTGAGTTGGTTTGAAATTTTCTGTTCACTTTTTAAGAGAATTGTATAAACTCTTACGTCTTTGCAAATGATGTTTCTTTGTTTCAAACTAAAAAAATTCAATCCAAACCACATTCTTTCACTATAAAATAAGCCTCATCTGTGAATTGCATTTGAGTAGGTGCATTCCTAAGAGGAAGACAGTGGCTAAAATCCCAGTGTAGAATTAATATTCACGGTGGGCAAGCACTATCAGAAAGTCTGTTTTTGATGAATAGCCTAATGACAAAACAATAATGTTTTCTGGGAAGAATATATTCTTCAAGGAAGTGTTAGAGCCAGGTACTAGCTTCTGCAACATTTGTTTTGAATTCTGATATGTCTTCAGGTTTGGGGTTTTTTTCCCTGGTGTAAAGATTGTATCCAGGTTATCAGCTTCTACAGTGAATATTTTAACTCCAGGCTACCAGTTTGTACAGAGTGGTTTTAGCTGTAGGGAAAATTTAAGACCTGAAACTGGTTGTTATGGATATTACACAGTTGGATTGTGTTTTTCATTACCTTTTATGTTTCAGTTTGTCCTTTTTTCTTCCTATTTTCTCCTGTAGGTATTTGCAAAATATATCCCTACCTTCTGACTTTGATTGTATCCTGAGAAAAGGAAAACAAAATTTAAATTTGTACTATGCGCGGCTTTCTTACACAGTCTAAAGAAAACCAACTTCTCCAGAAATGTTATTGTGCTTTATATGTTAATTATTTATTTTCTGTTTTTTTAAAGAAAAGCATATTTATCAATGCACTTGTTACTGATTGACACTGTGAAATATTGAATTATTTTAGTAAAAGTATAAATGTTCTGCAAAGATACAATTAAGATATTGAGGCCTATGTCTTTTTAACATGAAAAGAAACACAGTGTTATCTACTTTATTTAGCTGCTTTGTGAACTTAACATGTACTGAGGTTTGAGATTACAGATTCTTCACAAGATCACCAAGAAGCTGCTGCATAATGAGTGTTTCTTCCTCAGATTCTAATTAATTTTACTACTAATTTTTTGCATGTCTTCCTCAGTCCTTTGTATCTGTTTCAGTCTTGTTAAAAGGCTGAGGTCAATTGTTGGAGGAACTCAGGTGTCTCAAGAACAACCAAGTTTAACAAAGCTAAAGGAAGACATGCAAACATTCAAACAGAAAAGTGGACAGGACAAGAAGTATTAGGAACAATTTTGATCAAGAGCTATTTTGGTTAGAAAATAGATAGAAAAATGCATTATTTGTAACTGTAGGATAGAGTATGCTGGATTGAATAGTTTCCAAGCAAGCTTTTTTAACACAGGTTAAACAAACAGCCCCAAGGAACAGACAAGTATTTTTGATGCTGCCACAAGGCAGGAGAAAGGATTAGATAATCTTTCCAAGCTGTCCAAGTAAACAAAAAAAAGCTCACATTAAAAAAAAAAAATTAAAAAAAAAAAAGAAGCAGCATTAATTTTGTCTACAATCTACCAAGTGTTGAGAATATTTCCGTAACTCAAATAACTTAATTTTGAAGCAGACTCCTCCCTTAGGGTAGGAATAACTAACATTTCATTTTTAGCCTGACAGTGGGGCAGTGGCAGAAAGCAGTCAGGTACCAGGAGACATCGGGCTACCAGGCACTGCAAACAGTTTGCCAACAGGCTAAAATTTATGCTTGATGAGATTATAAATTTTGTTCTTTATATACAGAAGATTCATGGGCAAACACCACATGGCATTTTTATTTCTGGAATAGTGTCTTTTACAGAAGTTTGAGACACATTAAACAGCCACTGGTTGTTCAATGCATGTTTCCCTGTCCCTCAGATGTCACTAAGCCTCCAGCTGCTCTTTCTTATTGGCAAATCACATGGGTTATATGCAGGCAGAGGGCAGCTCCTATGCAAAGAATAAACTGGCTTTTTGTCAGCCTCCTGTAGAATCTTTTGAAGGAACTGTCTACAATTTCTGCAAAGCCTTTTAAAAAATGAAATTCACAAATAAGCAGCCACATTGCAGCTCTGACTTCAAATTTGTTTCTATTTTATTTTGCTCATAAAAGAACAATGAAACATGGGAAACTGCAGAACAGTTGTCCAAAACATTTCACAAATGTCATCTAAATTTGCTTTGCTGTCATTTTGGATTGTTCTTCGCTGGGATGACTAGAGGTCAATGGCCAGAGCCTCATCCTTGGGAATCATAAGGCGCTTTATACTGTAAGAAATATTACTGGAACTGTTATTTCAAAGCATATTTCTGACCAAGACCTGACCAGCTTCTCCCCTGCTAAGTACAGCAAGGCCAGGAAGGCATTCTGGTTTGTTCAATGGGTTGTGATTCAGTGAGAGCTTTGAGAGAGATGTTCAAATTTTATCTGTTTTGGGATTTGTCAAGTTACAGAATAATTTTTTCATCTTTGAGCTTCTCCTCTCAAGTAGAGCTGGTTCCTTCTGTTGCTCCTGCCTCTAGCAGAACTTCCTTGCTTATCTCCTCTCATATGTCCCTGTTCAGGACTTAATATTTCCTGTTTCTCATCCTGTACAGCCTAAATAAATTTCTCCTTCTCAGTGTTCACTAAAGAGCAGTTTGTCCCTACCGGGAATGGTCATAAGGGGCAGAGCAAGACTTGCCATCACTACACTGCAGAATCAACAAAAGCTTTGAGAAGTCGTAACATTTTTAAAAACAAATCCCTTACTTTCCTGCATGAAATATAAGTGAAACCCAATTGATAATGGCAATACATGGCCATCACAAATGTTTAGAGGATGTGCTTGATAGGTCTGCGTCTGTAAATTTTGTACTATTCATGGGTTATTTATGATGTGAGTTTAAGTGCAACGTGAGCAGTCCGGCTCATAGGTTTCCTTTCCAGCTTAGACTGGCTGCAGTTTGGACACAGAGCATGGATAGAATTCATAGGAAAATCTGAATTCAAGCCATTTGTCTGTGGTCCAAGGTGCACATAATCGTTCCACAAGGACTTGATCCATCCAAGCTGTCAATTCATGCTAAGTGGGTTTGAGATTTCTCTCTGGGAGGACAGGTGAGGTCTCTGCTGAGCAATTCTTTGTGTATAAGCAATATGGACAATTGAAGACAAGCCTTAACAGCAGGCAGAGAGATGCTCTTTCCTGACTGTTTAGATGTGCCTAATAACTCCTTGGGTGAATTTATGGGCAGTTTATGTTGGAAAAATATGAATAATGCATATGTAGACATATCAAGCTATTAATCTCTTTTCCAAGTTGATTAAGACATAAATTCTATAAGGTAGTCTTTCCTTCTTTAAAGGTCAGGTTACTGATAAATTTTTTTGCAGAGTTTCTCCTTTTTAACAAAAATTTGAGTCATAAATAATGGCAAATGTTTCAAGCTAGTAGAACCATTGACTTAAATGGAAATATACTTATTTACAAAAAAGAGAAGAGTCAAATACACGCTTTCAAAAATTTACAGATGCTCTGTTCATTGGTTTGTCATACTTTTCCAGACATGTTAGCTGCAATGACCGAATTTGTGTTATTTTGAGTGGGATAACACCTAGACTGACAAAACTAACAGTGAAATCGCTAGCAAAAAATGAATGGAGAACCTGGACACTGAAATGGTCTTTGGTTTTAAGTCTAAAAATGAAGATGAAGGACAAATATAGTCATTATTTCTGTAGATCAAGAAAATATACTGAAATCCATAGTCAGTCAAGAAGACATGATACTGCAGCACTTAAAATGAAAATACGACATTATTTATGGAAAGAGGTCATTGAGGCTAGTCACATAATGGCTGCAGAAATTAATATTAATCACAAGTCGAGTTAAACAAATATTACCTATTATTAAATTATAGAGAGCTATTATCACAGTATTTGAGTGCTATTAGTGACTTTAGTCCATAAATTAAGAAAGTTTTGATATCACAGATGAGGAAACTTGGGTAATTGAAGATAAGGTGCCAAAAGAGTTGATAGTTTGTTGCCTGGACAAAAGCACTGCAGTAGGTGCTGTTCTCTGAAAGTGTGGACTCAGCAGGGATGCAAACTATTCAGTCTCTGGCCAGACTACTTCCAAAATCATGGTCCCACATGGCTCCATGGGAATTCATTTCCACCGACAGGGACCATGCTCATGATCCCAGGACGTGCTTGCACCTGGAGGTTTCTCAAGAGGCTGTGGGAGTGGCAGCAGCAGCGGTGAGCCCACGGCTGAGCCTCGTGCCCACGCTCTGTCACCAGGCATGAGCATGGCTAGTGGTGACCCCAGCCTCCGTATGGGCACACAAAGCTCTCCTTACAGAGCAGGATGGGTCAGGACAGCCATTAGGAATTGCCTTCCTCTTTGCTAATATGGAAACTTCCACATGGGCCACTTACTTTGTCTATGATACCTCAATTAATTTATCTGTTAATATAACCAGGACAAACTGTCTGTAAGGGAGGACACCGTGCAAAGACCAATCTTTTGTGATTGGCTGTGGCCATGCATTGTAGACCTGTCATTTTCAGCACCATTTACTTTACTCTTTTTACTTTTTTTCACCTGTTCAGGTTCCTCCTCACTCTATCCCTCATGTTCTTGGACCTCTTTGTTTTTTAATTCTCACAAGCATATGCACTGCTGAACTCAGGGCATGAATTAGAGGAAGGGATTATTTTTAATGTAATACTCCTATGTGGTGCTTTGGCGCAAAATATTAGCATGACACTCCCTCTCTCTGGTCTGTTGGGCACTGGGGGGTGCTGTGTGTAAAGTGGGATTGTTTTCTTGTAGTACTGGAGAAATAACATTTGAACAAAGAACAGTAACAGGATAGTTTAGCTTTCTCAAAAATTTCCCACACCGTAGATTTTCCAAAGATCTGCTCTTTAAAAATCTCCAGATTTTTTAGAGATTAATTGGATGAACTAATGAACTATCTTTTATAACTAGGTCTGTTGCTACTCAGTTTGCAACGTTATTTCACTGTCTGTTTATCTATCCATCCATCCGTCCATCTCTTTGTATCTGTATAAAGCAATCACAGAATCTGGTCACTGTTGATAGATCATAAATCAGTGTCAGCTCTCAACAACTTGTGAATAAAAATGTGATTAAGTTTGATACTGTGTCCATTTTTCATTTATCAGGTTTCAATATACAGTTCTTCAGCTTCTGTTATTCTTTCACATTTAGTACCTTAACTTCTTGCATCTGCTTTCTAAAAGTCTGAAAGAAAGAAAGAAAAAGGAAACCCATTAAAAAAAAAGAAAGTCTGAAAGAAAGAAAGAGAAAGGAGACTCATTTATCTGTAGATAAAACAGACAAAATAATCCACGTATACTTCTGTCCCACTAGTAGGGAATTGCCTTTGATAGTGCCACGGGAAGTTAGATTGTGGATGTGGATATTCACTCTCAACCGTGATTCACCTGAAACTGTACAGATAACTTTTCTTATAGACTGAAAGTGGCACAGGAAAACTCAGTGGAAAAAAAAAAGTTGCAACCCACCTGCCCAAAATAACCTGTACACTTTTTCACTTTTTTCCCTTTTGTGCATTATCAAATCTAATCTTTAAATGCATGCTACTTTTTAGGGTCTATGAACTTTGGCCTCATTTTAAATACAGGTTTCATTGCAGATAATATGTCTTAGCTGTTAAAAGCTGAGTATTTTGACTACTTGGCACTCTCCACTTCCCTTCATTCATTTTGCTGATTTTTGTTTAGCTTTCAAGAGAGAATTAAAAATGGATAGCCTTGACTTTTATTTTATCTTCCTTTTGCTCTCCATTCCATTATGCATTTATCATGCAGGCTTTTTTTATATATTTTTATTTTACTACTTTCTGTATGAGAAATTGAAAGCTAGTGAGAGCAAGAGGAAAATGGCATGGTTCTGAGCACCTGCAGAGACAGAGGAGTGGAAATTCACTGGTTAAAGGTGCCCTGCCAAGAATCTGAATTGTAGAAACAGCAAGAGCTTTTACCCTGCCATCTATTTTGCTCCTCTGCTTAGGATGCTCCCTAGCTGGTACTTCAGAGGATTACAGAAATGTAATACCTAAATATTTCACACATACAAATGCATTTTATCCTTCCATAATTCTAGAGAAATAAGAAGACATCTCCACCTTACACATATGGGAAACTGGATGCATATTAAATTGTAGCATGGTGATAACTTGGGTGGCAATTAAAGACTGAGGCCCAGATTGCTTCTTATTGGCCCTCAAATACGAAGACAGTCTTCTGAAATATTAATATTAGCTGGAATTGCTGAATAAAGCTCCCATATTCCACTCAAATTTCCATGCTCATAGTCTTACTTTCTAGACCGGAAAGAGAACAGATGGTCTACTACTCTCAAAGTGCTCTGCACAGCTTTGGTTTTCTATTAAAACCACGACTCTAAGCAAATCTCCAGCTTTAGATCCTAAGCCTGTCAAGAAGAGTGGCAGAGAAAGGTTTCCATTTCTCCAAGTTCAACTCCAGTGCAAGCTGGTCAGGCATGTTCAGAATAGCTCATTTACTTCACTTTTTGCAGAGTCAAAGATTGGCCAAAGCACTCAGATGAGCTGCACCATTGCTTTAGGACAGAGCAGAAAATGCTTTAAAAGCCTGAGGGCACTTCTTGATCACAAATTCACAGTTGTTTTCTCATGTTTGGGAACTGGCAGAGACACTGGGTGTCTGTGCCAGCCTGCACAGCAAGCAATGCCTACCTCAAGCTGGGATGGTGGGCATGTCTCACCTGATCAGCATCCTGCAACATCCCCACTGCTGTTGGCAGCTCTGTTGCTCTTACTCTGCCAGAGACTCAGAGTTTTAAAGACTGAGTTTATTTCTTGTAACTAGAGTAAGTGGGATGAGTGCAGAATCAGTGGGGTTAAATGCTGTGATGATCATGTATGGGAAAACAGACTGGATGACCGCTCAGCCTTTTGTTGTACGATATTAGATGAGTTGGTCACCTGATCTTGAACCCAAATTCATCAAAGACACATATTTTTGGGACACAGTCTCATGGTGAGGCCCAAGATTTTGATAAGAATTAGAGAAAGAAGTTTAGTCTTGAAATTGGCACTTACACCCCTCTAAATTTACCATGTCAATGATCCAGACTTTACTAAGGATGTGTCTGATGAGCTTGAATCTGAATGTTGCAACAGTAGAAGACTGAAATAACAAGACAAGGCCTTGCTCTTGTCTGCAGTATGTTAATGTGGGACTTTTAGGATGCTTGATCTCATTCAGACCTCCCACTGTGAATAATAACAGACAAAACATACACCAAACTAGAGCAGCAACGGAGACACTCCCGGGTAGCCATAGAGCATGTCAACTTTAGTTCTCTATTGGAGGCAGCTCCTCTGGGCCCCATCTCAGATCATAGTATATTTTAAAGAAAATTCATCTCAAGGTTCTTCAGCCTCATGTCTACAAAATGCTGGAGAATTCTTTCACTAGGTATGAAACTTCACTTAAATCACGTAGATGTAATAACACAGTAAAAACCTCCACCTCCTCATAAAGTAAATGTCTAAAACAGACCCCAAGAAAAACATTCTCAAATTGCTTTTTTCTTCCCAATAAAGGAGGTCTAAAATGATTCCCTCAGATAGAGGTCTCTACCTTCTGTACATTTGCATTGCATCAAATGAAGCCATCTGATATTTTTATTCTCAATCTTCCAGCATGCTTTGAACTTCATGCTACATTCACATTTGAAATTTATAGAGTAAAATAAAAATCAGTCTGTTATTTTAAAGCAGGAAAATGCACACCCTAAACAAGTTTATAAATTCCTGAAATTCACCTAGATCAGAAGAGGATTTCAGCAATGCACCAACTGAAAGTCATAGCGTTATCTTCAGACTGTCCTGTTTAGGTGCCAATGCAGCCATCTCAACTATTCCTCTCAACTGATGTTTATAAAACAGACATATATATGGTCTGTCAGTGCCGCACCAAAAAAGCTGAACGAATAATAACTTCTAAGACATCAGAGTCGTACGGCTTAAATTAGGCATCTGTAGGGAGAACAGAGTGCATGCCACCTTATGCCATCAATGCAATAGGCTATTTAGAGCAGTGTGTAGGCATATGTACTTTAGGCATATATGCGAAACAGCAACGGCATTTCAACACAGCTAAGTGGTTTTCTGAATATGTGTAGGATGAAATATTGTGCTGAACTGGTGTGTGCCAGTTTGGACACAAAATCCAGGAGGAGACAACCCAAAAGGGTACCTCTCTCACTCTCCTGCCTGTCAGGCAAGCA